>JAGJTL010000032.1:5321953-5352939 GCA_022063505.1 Calosoma granatense
AGTTGTTATTCTTGGTAAATATATTGTTCTTCTTACATCTACAATTATATGAAAAACATTACACTAGTCTTTATGTTGCGACGCAGATACTAATTGACTAGAGTGAATAATAGAATAGTGCAATTATTTAATTGAAAACTACATTAATTTAAATACAAATAATATGCTCACCCCTGCAGCAATGTTGCTTGCCTTCCAATTGCTGATTAAATGCGACCAAACAGAAAGCTGCACAATGAAAGCAATTGCGTACAGAACTGTCACAATTGTTGTATTTAGTAATTCCTGAAACACACAAATGCGTTACACTTAAAACTGACTACAATTAAAACTTTCACTCCGTAAACATAGTATTTAAAAATAAATGTAACATGGTTCTACAAAAAGTGAGTGTTTTAATGAGGTTTACTTTTAATAAGTCATGAGTTCATTTAATTACCATGTAATTGACGATAAACACTTTTCACTTGTTGCATAAAGAGAAAAATATATAAATACTTTTCCTCCTAGAAAGAAAGTCTGGAAGAGGCGCTTACCGTTAGTATCCAGTTGATAGGGAGATTCAAGGCTTCCCTAATGCCGAGGGTGTACACAATACACCAGATCAGGGTGCCCAAGAAGGCGGCGGTCACTACGAAGAGGAACCAATGTGTACCGGACACGATGGCGGGTGAGGCAAGACCCATGCACAAGATGCCAAGTATCTAAAAATAAATGTAAACAACTAACTTAAAATACTGTGTGACAAATTAACTTTAGCTGCTATATTCACAGCAGGTTGATATAACCGTTCACACATTTACCCCTTTCACCCGTTATCTACTATAATTAATTTATTCCATCCTTGAATACCAGTATACATTCCTTTGTTTCCCTATTTATACATACAACATTCGTGTTTCAACTCATTTTTCCGTTTCATTATCGCCAGTTCCAAGTGTGTCATAGCAGCGGTATATCATATTAATCGTGCAACGCTTATGCTCGCACGCACTTTCCGTCGCTCGATAACAGATAACAAATTGTTCCACGTTCGTTCCGATAGGAAACTGCCCGAATCCGGTACTGGCACTGGTAGATAGACATTATTTTGGTATCGCCGTTACGTCGAATGTACGTACGTACGTATATAGGTACTGTGGTTGGTAAACTAAACGCATTTACTTGACTGCACAGGTCGCTGAACTTACAGCAAGCACGGGTACAGGTGTGCCAGTCGCTGCAACGGACCTTATGGGTTAACGTGAGTGCCGTTACCACCGCGTTATCGGGAACAGCTCACAGTGTTGCGTTGCGTACGGTGCATGCGTAATTTTTGCGTAACTATATCGGTCAATAGTGAATTTACCATGCGAGCAGTATTTTTATATATAATGATAAAAGATTGTAGTTGTATATTTATAATTATAAAATTGTATTTAAAACGATAAGCTTCACTGGTATTATATAAAGAAATAGCAAATTATTTTACATGAAGAACTGCTGATATTTGTATCACTAGCTATTTTTACAAAGTATTAATTTACAGTCAGTAAACTCTTTTCAAGCAGCTGTTACGTTAAATTTAAGTGATAGATTTGAACATTAGGCAGGAATTGGCTGTTGGCCTATATCTGATTTAACCCGGCGTGACATTTATCAACTAACACTGTCACTAACAAGCGATATTTTCGGTCAGTAAACTAATGAAGATAAAATATTTTACGAACGACACTGGATAGAAATTATCACAGCGGATGTTCTAATCCATATATGAAACCACACCAAGCCCATACTTTTCTTACAGCCGGAAATGTATAACGTTATGAAGTAACTGTCAATTGCATGTTGGAGAATTGATTACTAACTGTAATTATTAACGTAGCTTAATTACTTCACATCAATCTCGTACTCGCCATAATTCAATTCGTCAAGCTTTTAGTACTGTCTTAATATTTATCAAATGGAATGAGTTATAAAACAGTACTCTAATACATAATAGTCATGGATAATTGTACATATAATGGTGTTTAATTGTACAGTATATTTATAATTACTTAGATAAGTAAAAGGGAATTGATGTTATATAAAATAGTTTTCTGCAAAGTTTCATATATATTTCCTTTCATTATTTACGTTAATTTCATTGAAATAAAGGCGTGTCGCATGTATTACACACTTGGGAAATTACTGCAAATATTTACAAAATGATGTTGGTACAGTTTATCAAAATTTAATGCTAATGAAATACGTGAAATGTCTAAAAATGCAAACACACAAACTTTATTATGAAAACAAAAAGTGACATCAAATATCAATAAAATAACATGTATATTATTTACATTCTACCGAATGTTGTGTTTGTAATACCTTACAGTTCATGAAACAAATTTGTTCTATTACAAACAACCTGAGTTCACACCCAGACGCTGACAAGCTACTTACTTATGTTGCCTAGCGTGTCTGAAGGTTACAGATAAAAATTACAACGCAACACGTAACAGGTCGCAAACGTGAACTTCATCAGAAAGCAGTAGAAAATATAGCGATAAAACGTCTCACACTTGGAACCGTATAATTATAATAATTATCGAAGCATGTTTTAGTCTGAATTGCTAAATATCACATTTATTTCTTACAACTAGAAATTTCGTCATAAATTATTGATTTCATATAAATCGTAATAATAATAAGAGAGCTAGTAACTAGAAAATTAATTACAATGAAAATAAGGTACTTTACTGACATTTATCTATAACGAATTATCTTCTTGGGTTATTCCATTGTGGTCAGATAAATATTTAAAGTCAGCAAATTTTCACATATATTTTGATGCAAACATATTTGTAATATACTGTCATCAATATTATCTCTGTTCAATACGTTTTTAGAAATGACACAATACTATACATAAGTATGATTACTCTTATCCGGAAATACATCTGTCTCGTCATGAAAGAAATATTATCAAAACAATAATGTTCGAAGATAAAATTGATAAAATTGTTATTATATTTCATAATCTAGCTAAACTAGCTCCTATAATATTCAAGGTAGCAATTTAATATAAAATAACTGGGCCTATATAATAATTTATTCATAATTACTTAACTTTGAATTGCTACCATAACTGCTATTCATAGTTACTTGGAGAATGTACTTTCGTATTTTCACACTTCAGTAGATTTAGATTTCATTAACAATGGGTCGGATATCTGTATTGATTTCAACCATGTGTAAAGTAGACAATGGTAACAGTACTAAAGATGTTACATATGTGAAACTTAAGACAGTGAAGCGTGTTGAATCAAGTCAGCAAAGATTGAAACAAGAACAGATCTAGCAACAACTGGACTCTGCTCAAGGCTAGACTTATAAAGGTTGTGTGGACTTGCGTAGCATGAGACATTTGCTGTAGTTACCTTATGTGTGTGGAACGGCGTAATTTTATGAAAATTTGCGTAATATTCCGATATTCTTCCACTATTCCACTCAATATAATTCTTTTTCAAATAGATTTACAATAAGCCAGAGGAATATTTAAAACTACTCATCTACATATTATGTATATGAAGTGACATTACAATTATGATCAAACGATGTGTAATTGCTTTAAAATGTTACGTCCAACTCACTACACACATGCGTATGAATCCATGTACACATACATTTATTGTATTCCTTACAGCATGTAAAAACCTGCATGTCGAATATATCTTCATCAACAGTTAACTACCGTATTTGTGAGATAATTGTTTTATAAGGTTGTGTGATGTCATCGCTTGAGAATTTCGCAATGAAACAATCATTTCATATACATATTTCCCTGCATTGATTCGTGAACAGAAATGTAATAAAAATAACGATATTCATCATGCGTAGAGTGTTTTAATATATTCACAAGGTTTTTAATACTATTTTTAGTTATTATGTTAATATATCATTCATATTACGTAATATTACATTTTGTTTTTAACTAGAATATTGTAGAAAAAAAAATTATTTGAAATAGTTAGTCAGACTTATTTCTGTATACATATTGATAAAAGTTGACAAATACCAAATACATATTACATTAGCAAAAAAATATATAGACATTTCAATATTTGTCAGATAAAATAAGTGCTGTTTAATTTGTATATACTAATTGTGGAGCAAACGGCTTTGGTAAGAATTAAAACCATTTTGTGAATGATATAAACATAGCAGAAATTAATAGTAATATCGTATTACATTAACACAAAATTAAATATGACGAAATACAATATGTAGTAACACTTCAATTTGTAACAGGAGTGAAACAGGTATGTTTTGTATAAAAATGTTTAAATTTCCATTGATAAATAGTATGTTTAATAAATCACTATTTGTAGAGTATAGTGCACAAAAGTGATAAAGAAGGTAAGACAGTAGCATCATTATCTATTTGTCCATTGTTTATTTTAAGCAGATGACTATAAAACAATAATTACCGCGAGTAATTGCAATTATTTATGCAATAAATCTTAAATAAACAATAATGAACGTATTTGTGTTAGCTAATAACAACATAAAATCTATTATAATGAGTTAATCAAGGACAGTGTTAATTTAATAGGGAACTAATTTATAACAAGTCGAAGTAATTTAATTTAGTTTTACTGAAAACATATTGTTTCGTTGGCAATAAATAATACATTTTAATATGAATTTATCACTTGGGTTTTTTATTGTTATTATTGGTCGCTTGAAATTGACAAAGTAATATACAATAATCCAATATAAGTATATATTTTAATTATTATCATTAGCTGGATAATTTATAAATATAAATTTATTATATGTATAATTTTCTAGTAGGTACATGTACATCTGTGCTGGTAATTAATATAAACTCTTATATAATGTTATGCATACTGTTGTCAGTGTGAACATGTGCATACACGTATTGTATTTCTCATTGGTGCGCCCACGTACAAATCTTCATTGAATGTTGTTGAAGGCGACAACACTCTCAACACGCCCAGATGCATGGGATCTCTGACCCACTCAGCAAGCTGTGGCGTAACGTTATGTCTAAACCCACATACCCACATGTTGGAATATTTCACTACATAACGCGATACCACCGCATATTAGCACTATACGTATAATCCTATATGAAAACCAGGACTTATAAGGTGCTAATTTATTGCGTTTGAAAGTGTAGAAATGAACAGCTATATATGCTTGCCATTAAACATTTTTCAACTAACATTTCTCTTTTCATATATGATAAAAAATCTAATGTTTTCAACAATTGGAAGAAAATAAATCTTTGTGCACACAAAATAATACAAATTTTACGCTTATTAAATCTGTTCCGAACTAATTGTTTTCATCTCAGTCATGCTTCCAATTACGCATACAAACGAATAATAGAAAATATAAATCTGCTAGGAATCCCACCAAGTACAAGTCGTGCAACCTTACAAGTTGAAGTCACTGTACTGAAATTATAATTACAACAATATGTTCACATCTAACACAGACTATGCAGTTTTACAAATTCCACCAAACGTAGACGGAGTAAAATTTAATCTTCTTAGCTGTCTGGAAATACAGTTATATGTCGATTTTACTGTTAATTCCTAGCCAATCACAAAGTGCGAAGTTCTGAAGATATGTGCGAAGAATATTGTTCATATAGGAATATAATTTAGCTCTAATATGGCAAATTCATGTAAATAATATTATTGTATGTGCTAGCATTGTAAAAATAATGAGATAGAAGGTTATAACTGTATAACCTTAACAATATAATATTAATTAACTAAACAATGAAACTTTCCATATTATACTACTTACTTACTATAGAAAGAATAATGAATTTCTGGAAAATACTCTCACACGAAGCATAAAAATTGCATGCAATTTAAGGTCACGATCAAACAATTTATTTCAGAAAAATACTAAATTATTAACAGTGATTCACTGTAAACAAATTATGTATTTTGATAGAAACTGGAAGTGAATTTGTAATGGTGATTAACATTATCAAATAGGAAATATAGTTTAACTGACATTTATTAAGTTAATTTAAATTATGCAAAAATATTACTCGCAATATGTCTGATAAACAACTAACAAAATACTTCTAAAAATAAATGCGTGTAAACAAGTAAAAATTATCAGTGTTTTTTAAGTACACCTTTCTCAACTTTCTGAGTAATACTTAAAAAAAACATTGTTTTTCATCGGCACTGTTAGAATAAAATTTAAGCGATATGTGAGTTAATACCTAATTATTTCATTATAAATAGTATGACAAAATGTTAATTTTTATATTGTTTTGCTAGACCATTAAATATACACCGTATATTTTTACACCAGAAGGATGAATCGATGGGCATCCTATTTTGGTGGCCTAACCATGGTCAGTTCAACTATTATATATCTTCTGGCTATTCTCCAAATAATAAAAACGAAAACAATAAGCGCTCTTGGATCTGGATAAAGAAATGAAGTAACATTAATAGTTCAGACATAATAGTTCTGTGTATTCATTTTCATCATTTGCTACGAATTTCACCATGCGTTATTACTTATTTCATAAATGACTGTACATTATATAGGTAGTAACACACATAATATAATAAAGAATACATAAATAATAAATATAAATATGAATAGCCGACCCCATTACGTTATACTGGGAAAACTTGATTTTCTGGCGATAAAAGATATAAAAGAAAATGTTACAATGGTATAGCTTTAAAAAAAAATCGATCAAATGACATATTCACTCGCCACATATGTTCTTGAACAATGCAACCTACATAAGTAAGGAATTTAATTTACAATTTCCGAAAAAAAATAATGTTGAATTAATCACAATAAATGAATATTAAACGTGGCTTTGTACCACTATAAATAGCAATATAATTATTATGTTCCACGAACGTTTCTAAACTAAAAAAGGTTAAACACATCTAGGTTGTCCCGATAATCATGTTTATATTAAAAGGTGCATCTTTCAAAATTTCTACGACCCAGTTTTCGTGTGTTTACTACACGAGAAAGTCCAACTGAAACAAGATAAATAACTTTATGCTTACAACGTTAACTACATACATACAGACACACACACACACGCGCGCGCTCTATACGAGAAGCTTCGTTTACCATGCGTAGAGTTTCGAATTTCAAGATTTCAAGTAAAATAGCCGCCGGTTTGTTTCATGATGGACGCTGAGGAAAGAAACGAGTAGGTATTCTAATGAATACGTCCTTGTACATGACGTCATACACTGCGACATTTCAATACAAGACTACGCCTTACAACAAACAACAACTACTGCATATTTCCATAAATAAATGGATGCCTACATGGATATAATATCAACAAAAAATACCAAGAAATTATAAATAACTAACTTTCCGCAATACCTTGCTATCAAAATCCATGTTTCATTCGAAATTTCAACAAAATATAATTCGAAAATGATCTGATGACAGAAATATATGGACTGAAATCATTTTAGAAACTTATTTAAAAATGTAATTAAGAGTAAAATAAAATATAGCGATAAATATATGTTTATTTCTAGGCGGAATATAAGATATATTTTGAAATTCTTAAATAAATTACTGTTTTAAAAATAAATATACTTTTACGGAATGCGAAAACGGAAATGGCGCTATTACCTCATTCTATGAATATCCGGGATTTTTTGGCGCTGTGCACAGTAAACACCTGTCACTTACAGATCCAGATATCGGTCAAATATAACTGACATACTTTTTCAAACTGGTAACAAAACGAATGTCTTCTTCGTTTATTCATACACATCTGCGACTACTTCCAATGAAAGATTTATTTAACTTTTACAATAAACAACCAGAGTTTCTATATTCAAATGAAACAACTGTTACTTGTTTTGTGAATCGGTTTTAAAATTACTAAATAAGATATCTTTGTAGAAAGTGCAATCTTCAAATATGAATTGATTTTCTTAAAAGAGGTCGTATAAATAATTCACACGCCAGTCATAAGTCGTTTCTCACATCTATTAAACGAGTCGACTATCGATGGGACATGTAGAATGTCAAAACTAATTTACATTCTTCAATGGGTCAAATGTGAATACAACAATGGTTACACATGTAATTGTTGTATCTGCCGCTGCTGTTATCACTCACCAACTGTGCTATTTTTAACATTCCCGGTAAGGTTCTCCAGTAATCAACATTTATCCTGAGCCAGGACAGACCTCCTCCTGTAGTCTGATTATCTGCCGCTGGTTTTGCAGCATTGTTGTGAGGCGCTTCTTGCACTGTAACCACTGTTTCCGTCATCATGCTACCGTATTATACAGTCTTTACTTAGTGTATTCTGCACTTCTATTCACAAGTTAAGACCTGCTTTAACTTAGCCACACTACTAACACACTTGGTAATCACGCTAAGCACACACCTCACTGTTTGATTTCAGCGAAGGAATGGACAGTAGGTTACAATCTAGCGGAGCCACAGTTAGCCGTCCCCACCATAGCCACCATAGACCGCTTTTTATGTTACAGGTGACCGTTTTTTCGTCGGATGAAATTATCTTTTTTTTTCTAAACAGGCAACACGCATGTGATATCTTACGTATAAGACTAGACTTCATTACGGTGTTTTTAAACGTTTATTACGGTAAATGATGAACTTGACGCACTTGTTCCCGTAAACATAATTTTTTATATGATAGAAATTAATTAATTTATAAATGCATGGGTAGTAAAGGAGACCAATCTGCGTATTTCTATGTAAAATCATAAATTGTTTATTTTATAGACTTAACAAAATAAAATTAAAATTCCAGTCATATTCGCCCGACACACCTGTTCCGCACAAAATTTGCATATGAAATATTATGCTTCTTTGCTATATTATGAACATGCTATAAAATTAATTTTACGCCTGTTTATTTTGTTCTAATAATGCAGTACTGTAATGTTGGCGGCGTACATCGAAATATATTTCTAAAGTTTAAATTATTGTGTACTGGGGACACCTATGCAACAGGCGTTATAGCATAAGAAGTTTTATTTACACTTTTGAAATATTACAGAGTAAATATATTGTCAAACATGTATTTTACAAAAAGTTTCATAGATTTTTTTTTCATATTGCATGAATTTATAATACATATTTAAGGTTATATGTTAAATTATTACAATGTTTACGAATAGCAAAGTAAAGCATCCAACTTTTGCCTGCCATCTAGTGTAATATTACGTAAACTGCTAGTTCGATCAATGGACGTTGTTGTGTCACTGTCAGTGAGAATTTTGTCCCCCACACAGAATTTACGATATGTTAGCAGCTGCGGCTGCTAAACAAAGCCTTGTTGGTTAGTTGTCTTGATTACTGTGTTGTTATACCTAGTTGACAGAGATGTGATACATTGCTATTTGTGATATTAATCGTTACTATTATGAGTGGAGGTTGACCTGGAGCTGAACATTTGCAGACATATTCATGTGGATTATTACCCTCATTTCGTGGTTGTGAGGTATTGACAGAAACTTATTTCTTATTAACTAAAAAAATAGATTTATGAAAACTTGCATAACTAGTTATGAAAGTTGTATAATACAACAACTGTTTGTAATGTAATGATCTGTTAAATTTAGTAGTATGACAAATTTATCTGTTACTTTGGGAGAACTTTATCAAAAGTGTAATTTAATACATATTATCTTAATGGAAACTGTAGGACATGTGTTTATAGTCAAGATCTGGTAGCATAAATACATTTGGTTATTTATGCTTTATCATTTTATTTATTCATGCTATGTGTATGTTGAGTTTTGTTTATTTTTGTGTATTTATCATGTCATGTACAATGGAAAACAGGATATATATTTTTAAAAAGAATCATTAGCTGCATGCAATATTTTGCCTGCTATTTCCTGTTCATTCATATCCGACCTGTATCTTCCCATAAAAGCCAGAAAAATCTCACTGCAATAAAAGGATAATTACTATTTTTATGATCTAATCGTCATGCGTGTGTAATTACGAGAATTATACTTACTTAACAATGCAATGCAATGCGAAACAATGAATTATAATTCAGTTCATTTATTCAATGTTACATCCTCAGTAGAAATTCTGTAACTCCTACAAAGAATAATTAAGTAAAATAACCCCTAATTGAAACAGAGCTATGTATTACTATAACTAGGATTCTATATGGCAAAAAACGGAAAGCAAAAATTTCACCGGAAAAATATTTAATTATGCAAAATTTCGTACCTGTTTGAACCTTTCTTTGGCCGACATAAATCAATTGACCTACGAAGAATTTATTCATTTCGAAATCTTTTCTAATATGCCTGATGCAATTTTGTTAGATATGTTTTTTATGGTAAATGCAAATTTGTCCAGTGTAATTAATTATCATAAATATTAATGATAGAAAAACAACTTGAAATAAATAATTTGTAAATATTGTAGTGTCTTTTTTGCATACGTTGCGACTAGTCAATCCACTTATTTTTAATGAGTCAAGAGTTCTTTATTGTGTGTGGCTTTGGTGTTCTTGTTGTTCTATTATGCCAATGTACGCGTAATCAACTTGTAAGTTACTTAATAGTTGCACCGTTATCGTATGTACACCATGTGTGTACCAGCTGAGTATAATCCCACGGTACACAGTAGTCCATGTAGCCAGGGAATGTGTCCATACAAGCAGTATTAGCGACCTCGCTTACCAAGTGTTGTTCAGTTCCCATTGCCTTCACTCTTCTCGTCTTGTACGTCTAACCTGTAACAGCTGCCGTCTTGCACCGGTTCTTAACAAGCTCACTTCAATAGTATTCATTCCCAGTATATCTCTTGCTGGCAAAAAATCAGTACAATAAATCCTAATGTAAAATAAAATAAAGAACCACATTACAAGGTAAATAAATAGAAATATTGACAACAAAAACATAGAATATCAAGCTTTTGATTAGAAGTAATACTATCTAAAGAGACTTTGATCGGACATGAGATTTAATGAGAATTTGATTCTTAGCTCCAGGTGACTGTACACCGGTTCTCGATGATATGATTGCATGTCACGTGGCTGACCGCTAGCCGAAATCACTAGTGTCTATTGTATTGTGAATTCTGCTGGACATTGTTGTCGTGCTGCTCTGGTTCTTTATATTTTGCTAATGGCACATAAGTGAGTTTGTAGGTTGGACCAAGGTTAAGGCTCGTTAAAGAAATGTTTTGCATTTATGTTTTAGCAACCGGATGTCGTTATAGTAAACTTGAATATATAAATACAACATATAAGGAAGTCTCTTGTGATTTGTGTTAAATAAATGCACAAGTTTTGGCCTTCATCTGTTTGTTTTAGTTTTGTACACTCGGGTTCAATATGTTTGAATTATGAAAGAGTAATAGTACTGTACTTTCATTAAATATACATACATAACGTCACACCTTTCCAATTACTGCAGTAGCAGACCCTTTATTTTTACAAGGCATATTAGATATATTATGCAAAATTACTGGTAATAATATTTATAGTTATGACTAAAAGGTTTTCTCCCAAAAAATTCGTTTAAGGTTAATGACAGGTAATTTCAAAATGATCATTGCAATGGAATGAGTAAATGGGGAATGATAATACTGGACAGTGAAAGTAAAATGTCGCAACGACTGTAAACAGATTAAATGTGTGGGAGATCGTTATTTTGTATTTAGTCACCTGTACAACAACTACTCAACTAGTGAAAGTCTGTTTATTCAATACATTGATATTTGAACACCACATACATACCTACCTACATACACATCAGAAGCAAACAAAGAAATGTCTGCCTTATATGTTTCATGTCAAACTTTCATGGATTATATAAAAATTATCATCGATATAACATTTATACTTCTGTACATCAAAAATATTATACTATTATTTAGGTAAATATAATTATTTACAATCTTTTGAAATAGACTTGTAACAAAACTTTAATAATATGTAATAATAATTGTGGTAAATGAGTATAACGAAGTGTGAAAAGTTTCCTAGTATTGCGAAGTATGAATATATTAATAGAAAGAATTAACATTTAATTATGGAAAGTCAAGTTTTCTATCTAAATGTTAGATGTTCACCTCTTGATATTTAAATTACTGTGTTTCTACCAAAACTAATAATACATTTTAGAAACAACACTGGGTTTTGTGTTTTAAAAGTGCACTGATGTGTGACAAATAATAAACTAGTAGTCCAAGGTCTGATACGGATGTTAATTTTAAAAGAGCAAATCATTTTAAAGCATATATAGACAAATTGTAGGCAGTATTTTAATAATTTTATTCTTTTTACAGATTAATTGGTGTTGGACCATAAACAAAATGACACGACTGAAAGAATGGTGCCTTCAAGATCGCCCTTTGAATACAGTTCACTTCGAGTGCCCTTCCCATTGTGGCACGTTGCTCGCAGGACTGGATTCCCTTCGTACCAAGGGCCAGTTATTAGATATTACTCTCTTAGCTGAGGGCCAATCCTTCCGCGCCCATCGTGCCGTACTGGCAGCCTGTAGTGACTATTTTAGAGCCATGTTCACGGATGCAATGAAAGAATCAAGACAACAAGAGATCAGTCTGAACGGAGTAACAGCAGAAGGGATCCGGTTGCTCTTAGATTACGCTTATACCTCCCGTCTTGCCTTAAATTTAGCCAATATTCAGGATGTCCTGTCCGCGGCCAGCCATGTACAGATGGTAGCAGTAGTGGAAGCTTGTTCCAGTTATCTTCAGTCACAACTAGACATTGAGAACTGTGTGGACATAGCTACAATCGCCGAGACCTACTCCCTAAGTCAACTACGTCGACGAGTGTACAGATTCATGAGTGGCCATCTTCAGGAGTTCTCCAGTTCACCAGAATTCTACAGACTAGCTCCACAACAACTGGAATATCTGTTGGCTTGCGATTTTCCAGTGGATTGCTCTGAAGCGGATGTGTTAAGAATTGTCTTGATGTGGTTTAATTATCCGGACGCACCTGGGTAGGTAGTATAAGTTTTTAATGTTTACTAGTGCATAAAAACGCACTCAATTCTATACATTTTATAATAAAAGTTTCTAATTTCTCCTAATATTTTTTCTATTTATATAATTGTAATAAAGGGGTTAATAAATGTGTACGTAGACATTGTATATATTATTGTTAAATGAAGCACACAGTTTATTTTATTATATATTTTGTTACAGACACCACACCAGATTGACTTATGCGTTGAGAGTTTTACGAAGGGTCCATTTTACAGAAATATCAGACTGGAAAGTAGAGCATGTTCTGCAGAAAGCATTTATTAATAAAGACAGTTCAGATCAGTATTTATACAGATTAGTACAAGCAGAAACTTATAGACAAGTTCATTTACACTCTTCAAAGCTTATACCATCTTCGAACAATCCATTGGTTAACTCCAGAGGGATGGAACTGGCTGTAGTGAAAGTAGGTGGCTTTGGAATAGGAGGAATCACAAACGAAATTACTTACTGCCTGTCGAACGAAAGAAAATGGCGTCACTTAACTTCAATACCTCATGTGGAACAATGCAATTTCGGTACTGCCGTATTAGACAACGAACTGTTTGTTGTGGGTGGTTGTTTCAACCAGTCTTTGCAAGAAAATATTCATCCATTCGGCTTCAGGTATAGTCCGCGCTATAACAAATGGTCTACAATGGCACCGATGCAAACAGAACGATGTCGCTTCTCGTTAAATGTAGTAAATAGTCGATTATACGCAATTGGTGGAGCGAATGAAAACGATGAATTTCCCGACGGCGAAGAGGAAGGAAGTGCGTGTGAATGTTATGATCCAGAGACAGATAGTTGGAGTAGTATATCACCACTGCCAGAGTACAGGACACAACATGCTGGTGCCAGTATACAGCGAGGAGTTGGCCATTACTTATACATTAGCGGAGGGCTAGACAGGGACCTGGTGCTCTCCTCCGTACGGTGTTACGATGCAATCACAGATACATGGGAGCTGCGTGTACCAATGTTGACACCTAGAGCGGATCATGTAATGTTGTCAATGGGACACCGGCTATATGTGTGCGGAGGTTGGAGAGAAGATCTAGACACTGGAAATAGAGTTCTAGTTGATACTATAGACGCATATGATCTCACCACTGATACCTGGGAAGTGGTTACCCATATACCGACTCCACGCTACCATGCCGGTATTGTTGGAGTCGACAATAAGATCTACTTTATCGGCGGCTTTCATAGCGATGTGATGTTTGACAGAGACACAGCTGCTATAGAGTGTTATAATATTGACACGGATACCTGGACTACTGGTGATAAATACCCTCAGGATGTTTGGGAGCACACGTGTGTTACACTGTATATTCCTCGTTGCAGAGAAGATATGGAAGTCATGGCTGCCGACTCAAGTTGCACGTAGCCACGTTTGAAGTCGTAATGACTAATTTTATTATCATACAACTGTGTGAATTTTAAAATTTTATGCCTTGTATGTATAAGCATATTTTATAAAAATAAATGCTTTAAATTATTTTTTCAACCAGAAAGTTGTCTTTTAATGAATAAATTATTGAATATGTAAATTATTAGAATCTCTGAGGAAGACCAATAAATGAGAAAATAAAATCAATATTGAGGTTGATTGAGGTCTCGCACTTAAAATAAGCAAATCAATGATAGTTTTTAAAAGCCGAAATTTTTACATTTTTATTGTTGCGCTACTTGTCCCTAGATGTTACTACCAGTCTTTGTATTCAGCTTTAAATATTTAATACCATTTAATACTAACAAAGATTAATTTCGATATATTATATTTGCATAAAAAATAAATATTTTACAAAACAATACCTATATTATATATTAATATTATAGAACCTTAAAGTAAAATAAAACTGTTTATTAAATTTAGTTTAATTAACCTTCGTATATAAAACCCACTACTGTCAGAATGAATACCAGTTGAGTTACTGTATAATAATAAATTTTACGTATAACCAACAGAGCGCAGCACTGATAACATGTTTGTGCATGCAGTTGACAACCACTACCTCTATATTCTCTTGTAGTTAACTGCAGAAGTAGTGGTGATCTCCGCATGCTTGCCGGTTTTTCTGAGAACGCGTTTGCCTGTCAATGGAACGTGCAGTGCAACTGTGTTATCTTTTTATGTGTGTCGAGTCTAGTGTTAGTTCACACTGATAAATGGTGATATTTGTTTACATTGTACAGTGAAATCTATCATATTTTATCAGATTAGTTACATTTTATCTGTATAATTTGGTAGTGTGGTTTTTCGATTTTAAATGACTTAAAAGTTTCGTGTTGTGAACAAATTATTTCTATGTATGATTTTGTTTTGAAATAATTTTGGCTATAGTGTGTGTCGCCTGTGTGAGGTTACTTATTATGAACTGAAACCACTGATGGAATACGTTTGTGAGTTCAGTGCAAATGTGCATATAAACACGAACGTACGTTTACAAGACGTACATTTTCGTAAATTATAACATATTGTAATGTCAGGAAGTCGTATGAGTAACGAACAAGAGCATAAATCACCACGGGAAAGTGGCGAAGACTCAGAAGATGAGAGCGAAATACTAGAGGAGAGTCCGTGCGGCAGATGGTTAAAACGGAGGGAAGAGGTACGTTCATTTTCTGTTTCTAATCATTTCGATATAACAGTCCTAAGCTTTATAATAACTGCGAGCCAGGCATATATTAGGTGAAATGTAATGTGATTGTGGCCATCACATTACACATAACCTTATGTTGGTATATGTTGTACCGCAAGTCACATCGGTAGCCGGTTCCAGCGCACACAACCCTGTCGCAGACAATCCGCATGCGTTTGCCAGTGTCTGCTGCTGACGTCACACTAGAATATCGACTATAAAACAGGCACATTCGCTGCATTTAATCGAAATCTTACATTTCTTTTTTCCTACATTATCATGAGCTGATGTACATCCGCGTTCAAGTGCATACATGCCATTCTGGATGGCAACATTCAAGTACCCGCACTGTTTAACCTAACTACATGAAGTAAAATTTCATAGTTAACAGTGACATATTCTGTAAACTGGCCGAATGTTGAACATTTCGCCTCGCTAAGTCAGAATTCATTCATAATACATCATCTTTTGGCCTCAGGGCAATCCACTCCGCACTATCTGTTAGTATATAAATAGATATTGGAGAACCACGACCTTCTCGATAAGTATATATACAACCGGTTTCTATCATGTGTCGCTTTTAACCTAACGTAATGCACACTCAGCACCACAGCACAAATCTGTCTTCTATGCGGCAAATTGAAAGTCTACTTTTTATTTTACTGTCACGGTTCATTGAAAAAAATACACGCGCATTTCACACAAATGCATAGTCGTCTGTTGAAAGTGCTGCAATCAATGTAATGTTGTCTCGCCGAAACGACGGTTTGTATTGGGCAACTTTTATATTTAGACTGACTAATAATATCTGTTCATTATCATATCTAAAAAGCTATTTTTATTTAGTTACTATGAAATAAGTTCTATACAACATGTATTGCAGTAACTATTTGACACATACACTTGATCTTAGTTCTTGTCACTTAAGTGTTCTGTTAAATACACGTTTACTCATTCAAATATATTCATCTTTCTAAAATTAAACAGAAGACATTTTAGTTTAAGTATCGTATACTGTAAGGCGGAGATATTCCAGGGAACAGTATTGGGTTTTTTCTTTTTTACTTGCTAACGTAAACAGAGTAATGGGTGTTAAAATATTTAGAATCTGGTTTATTTAAGTACGCCGAAATAGACGTCGCAGTACTGAAGTTTGCAGTGACGCATTTACATTCAGAGTACTTTCTATTTACTAGTGGAATATCAAATAAAATGCATCAGGGCATGCAATATTTTATGATTTTAGAATGTCAATATGAAATTTTTGTATACGTACATGCTTGCAGCATTCAGATTTTCAGTACTGTCATTCATTTTAAACTATATAAACTCATGTGTATTATTACATCGAGGTTAACAAATTCAGAAGAAGACAATTTTGTAATATACATTACCCGTTATAAATCTTAGTAAGCCACGTATCCTTGCAAGCAAGTAGCCATAAAAATAAATTTGTAGCTAGTATGTAATTATTTTTGGTCTTAGTAGTAACTGCTTTTTGGTAATTTGTATATAACGGATATTAGTGTTTTTATTATACTTATTTTAAGCATTTCCATATTTACAAATGAATAATTGGTATAGTAGTATGTATTCAAATTGCTTATTGATTGTTTTTGTATGTAAATTAATATTTCTCGCTTAAGGTCACAGTAGTAAATATTTAAACAACTACCTGAAACAATATTGTCGTTCTTGATATACCTTGGAAATGATATTTGAATTTTTGTTAAACTGTATCATTACATTTACGGGGAATGCATGCCAGTTCACACATATACGCAGTTTAATTAAGTCGCATTGTGTGCATTTGCAACTGAACAGGATTTATTTTCACGTTAATTGCATTTGTTAATTGAAGTACGATTCACAGCAAATCGAAATGTGTCCGTTTATTATTACAGAATATATGATAACGTTCATACTACGTCATAGATGAAAAACAAATAAATATTTTGTATAATCAGATGAAGTCTAAACATTTATGCATACATGTATAAGCAGTAAAACATTATTATTGTAATTAATCTATATTTATAGACAACAGATGTGTAGAATATTCAAGTCTTGCTTCTCAACACCTGGTTTCATTCGAAAGAAACTCTTTTAGAGATTTGCAAACATATTAAAAATATTTATTTGTACTGATGTAACATCTTTTCTGTGTAAAGAATAATTGAAAGAAATTTTATTTCATGTAATTTATATTTATGACTTCTACAAATTCTATTGTTTTATGTAAGAAATTTTAAATTGTTAACTGTTAATTTTCTGGCTAGATATGACGTAAATAATATCGAATTTAATTATAAATACAATGGTATGTACTAGTGCAATAGAAATATTTTTCATTCATCTTTTACAACCATTTTATGTTTAGGTTTTATTTTAATTCTGTGGTATTTTAGGTGGTCTGTTAGTTATTTATATGTATGCATATTGCCACAGATTACAGTAAGAGATATGATAATGTTAATTGCTGTATTTTTGTAAAATTTCCAGTTTCATTCACATGATATTTAATCTTTGTTGTACGTAGTATGTTGTGTTGATTCCAGTATTTCGTAGAGATATATATCATTATTGTTTGTTTCACATGCGCAAATATGTATGTATTTCATTTCCTAATATTTCAACACATTTCACGATTAATATATTTTTACAAATACATATTTGGAAAATCGATTATTGTAGTAAACTAAAATACAGCAATATAAATTATAAAAGCAATAAACGCATTTGGAAATAAAGATAAATCCAAACATTATTAGACATTTTGCAATTTCTTTAGTATGTGTTATACAAATTAGTAAATGTTTAAATTTAATATTCGTTTAAATCAATATAAATATGCACCTATATCAATAATAAAATATTTTTTCTCCGCATCATTTTATCTTTATAATAACTTCTATGATGCACCGCACAATATTGGCGTTATTATCCGCTAGATATGGTCACGTGACTTGCTGACGCAGGTATTTTTAATTCGTCGGCAAACAATAGCCGTGTTATGCCTGATTAAACACTTGCAGTATGTTTTTTTTTAATTTGGCCCAAGATCAAATTCGTTTTGCGTTGTAGATACGTTATACATAGTAGGAATTACAAACGTTTGCTCATCAGGGTCGTTGAAATGACTGTGGTCACCTATTTCGGTTGGTATCACTGAACTATAGATGTAACTGCAATTTTGTTTTGCAATATATATCTTCACCTCATAAATACAAAGTTTTTTTTTTACTGGTTATTTTTAAATCAAGGATAATATAAATAGCTAAAATAACCTAGAACAAATTAGGATCGCAAAAGAAAACAAAGAAAAACCTTTTGTATGTCATTGGCACATATTGTCGATTTTTTTGTCATTATTTAACTATCAGCTGCTTAATGAACGGTTTTTATGATGGTTAACTGTGATGTACTACGGGTGCATTAGCGTTGTAAAACACGTCACTGAATTGCTATGCTTGTAAAACAAGATTTTTATTGTTGTTAATACATAGTTTTGTTAAACTGTCCAGTTATATCCTTGTGATATTATATAGTAGTATATTTTAATATATTTTCTAAAACTGTACACGTCAATAGACGCTCTGCTTACTGTTGCAGAGGCTAGTCTATTTTATTTACAGTCTAAAAATATCGACAACCACATACGTATATGGTTCTTCCTGACTGAAACGCATAAATACATACATACCTCTGTATACATATTTAATAGTGTGTCCTACTTTGTCTCGGTAATGCATTAGTCGCCAAAGCCTACTATGTTTGTACATATGATTGTTCCGTTGACAGAATACTGTGAATGCTGACGTGTTATAGAATTTGACAGGTTGGACGCAAGACACGTGCCCATATAATGGTGTGTCTACTGTCAACAAGTGTCCGCGACTGTTAGTCGCCGACGCTACCATCGTCATCCACCGTTGCTACCGCCAACGACGACGACGACGACGACGACGACGTAAGATTGCGACATATCTGAAACCCGTGTAGGCGTCTCGACATGTAGCGTTTACAGTGTGTGCACTTCTCGGGTTGCTTATCTTGTAATCTGCGCCAAGCAAATCAACAACTAAAACCATATTGGAATTCCTTACCGCTTTCTTACATAGCTTTTGCATTAGACCAAGATACTGGTACTACGTGCACATACATACCACACATACGTACGTTTCAGTGAAAATCGAATCTTAAACATATTCAAGGAAGTGATAAAACTATTGAGAAAACTAATCTAATATACAAGTTCAAACTGGTTAAATCTATACCCGGAAATATTACCAAATCTATACATTTATCTTGAATTGAAATAAATGAATTCTTAATGTTTTTATTAGCCACTGTATCATTGAATTTACAGTACATATTACAGAGTTATGTATTTGTACATTTATTTTATATTATTTCGGTTGAATTTTAAATAATTGTGTATGATTAATCACATACCTGCTTAGGCGCCTTTACACTAAACTACAGTGACATGGAAAAGAAACCGGAAAAATAAATCCAAATCACCATATTTTAAAATATCATCAGTTGCTTAATTAACAGAGGCAGTAATCTAGCACTGTCTAATTTACGAAAAACAATAATTTATTCATGTTATAGATGAGACATCTTGACAAATGTATTCAGGTATCTGGTTGAAAATATCAAAGAATCTATTTTAGGTTCAAAAAAGACCGTTTGGTTTAAATTCTTACTTTTATATTTTAACAAACGGACAAAGATATAAAATTTTTAATATATGTCCTTGTTAGTGCTAGTCATGTTTAAGGATTTCATCAGTGATTATCTGTTTGATAAAATTAAGTGGCATTGCAATAGATAACTATGTAAATACTTGTGCAAAATATATCTGCATAGACACAGAAATGGAAATCACTATTTAAAGAAAAATGTTGAAAATAAACCGTTTTTAATTAAGCCATTAATTTTATTTTATAAATAAATTTAAATTAATTTATATAGATTGATGTAGGAAATGTTTGTTGATGAATTCTGCAGCCAGTTTTAAATTTTGATGTATTTCAAGTGCTCTTGCTTCTCGCAGACTGCATACAACACTGCATTACATGGAATTCTCTCATTGTAGGATCTCGTTTGATCCTGAAAGTCTAGCAATGGCGTTCCTCCAGATATTGATTACTTTTTTCTATTTTATTTTGTGTTTACTTGTTTATTTTCCTTTCTCAAACGCAGGGGCGCAGCAGTTCATGAATTTTATTATAAGGTCTTTGATACGTCATATTTTCCAGACTATTCTGATGTTTTTATAATTATATTTAAAATAGAATACTCCGTGAGACATTAAAGTTTGTTAATTTCATTATTTATTTTAGAGCAACTCTATTGCTTGTATCGCTTTCTGCATATTGAAATTAGTTATAATACAAGTTTTCATCAAATTAGATGATATTAACATTTTTCAAGTTGAATGTATCACAACGTATAATTCTATACGAATGTTTAATGAAATTGTAACATCAGTATGCCACCGGTAGCTAACGTCAGCAGCAGACGCCCTTGTACTAGTGGGCTTTCAGGTTAGGCGCTAATTTGATTAACCATTTAATTAATTGTTCACGTGATAGACACGCATAAACCTGTGATATACTTACACAACCATTGTACACATCCGTTACAATGTTTCATTCTATAATATATAGTTCTGTACTAGGGACAAGTTCGCGTGAATGAATAACATATTTCTCACTGATATTTTTCCCTGAACACTCCCTGTAATTATTGATAAGATTAATATGCAAAGATTAAAATCTGTACATAGATTATCATTGTTTGATATTATAGGTATATGAAAAAATCAGTTAGTTACACGAACTATTGAAATGTGCACTAATTAAAATCCAATATATCACAGAACAAACATATTAACAACATTTTAAAGTCAATATAATGATAGTTGAATAATTCTAGTTTACAAATTTTAAAATGTTTCATTGGTTGATTAATATTTCATATTGTGTTTATTCATGATTTATTAATGAAATGTTTTATATTACAATGTAGAATTGTATGAAAATGTCACAGAATTTAATGAAAATCGTATCTACATATTGGCGGAAAATCCGTTTGCAGTGTGTGGTTATAATTAGTAAATGTCACAATTATCTTATCGGTTTGATTACTTATCTATAATATACGCTTCATCCCATCATATCTATCATTAATATAGAATAGTCAATGAACTGCATAAATGGAGATACACAAATGTATTTCTCCACATTCATACATACATATACATATACTGTGAAGAATCAGCGTTCTCTTCGTTCTTGTTGGCAAGTTCCAACTTGCATAGCGTATAGCTGTAGATGCACATACTTGCAGCCACATAGTCAAGTGCAGTGCAAGCAACTTTCATAACGTGTTCATTAAAGGGGGACTGCATTGAAAAAACTGTTAAAACAAATGAAAAGGCCTAACTAGCTAACGGCCTGTTTGATTTATTGCAATAAATCAACAAAAGGAAGACAAATAGAATAGAATATCTCTGCTTTCTAAAGCTGCAAGACACTCCGGCTAACGTCCCACTCGATTCCATGGAACAGGGTTTAAAAATCTATATGAACGCGGGGGATTTGGCATTTTTATTTATATTATTATAACGCGGTGAAGTGAAACCTGAATAGGATGTATTGTGTTTGGTGTCAGCGAATTATGATGTAGTACGCGTGATTACTGTAATTGTCGGGATGAATTACGACCACAGATATCTATGGAGAAATGTCTGGATAGGAGGGTATCTTTCGGAGAAAGCTTCCGGGATTATCGAGATGGTTAATCCTACTCGTCGATACTTGCTTCCGGGATTTCAGGCTACACACATGAATTCTTGTCGGTTATACATATATATACCAGTATCTATCTAATAATTCTTCTCCATCTAGCTTGACTAGCTAAATTCAAATAGATTAGATCACTACAAAGTTACCAGCACAACGACCGTCTTTATTTATGTGGATTACATGTGTGTTTACGTAGGTTTGTTCGTGACGCAAACGCATATATACGTATACACACATACGTGAATTCTCTAGAGAACTCATTGCTTCTGTTAGCAACGATATTACACTATTTTCAAAATAAACTTCACGCGAAACTTTGTGATCAAATAGGAATTTTCAACACGTGCTTTACGAGTTAAACAACTCCATCTCTGACGTAAAGTTGCGTTAAATTGTAGATAAATTTACCGATATATCTCACATTCATCAGAAGAAAAACAATGCGTTATCCTAATCTTGATTTAGGGTCAGTTTTTTTTTCAGATTGGATATTCGATAAATATTTTTTCAATTTAAATTGTTTCCAATCAAATTCAAATGATTACATCAATATGTTATTGTTTAAGACTTGCCATAGAAGCGCTTTGGTGTTAACTCATTGACAAGAGTTGATGTATTACATTTTCCGGGAAAATACATATGCTCCTGATTATTTTTATCAATAAACTTGGCGCCAGTGACTTGATAAAAGAGTAAAAACTTTCCTATAGCCTACCTAATTGAAATTTGCCCGTTGATTTTTTTCTGAATTATTTTATCTTATCAATTGTTTGCAGTTTTATAGTAATTTATTTTATTTTCAAAATTAATCAGTACTATCACTAATTTCATTATTTAATTTCAATGAAGTTAGCTAATTTTATTCGTTACAGACAAAATGACACACCTGACGTTATCAAGTCATGTTTCGTAATTAAATGATACATATCTGAACTTGCATGGCACATTATATATGTAGATATCTGGTAAATGTTCGAGAATATGAAGTTCTAGCAAGTACTACTCGTAGTTGCAGAGTAATCGAAATCAACCACTCAACGCCAAGTGCAAATGAACCCATCTGGTCAGTTACAGAGAACTTTATTTGCACATACATACAACCGTGTGTTGTAATGTGAATTTACTTCTCAACTATTAACAAGATATGTTTCAAACTTGGTCTTCCACACAAGTACATAGAGATATAGTAGTGATGTAGTCTGTTGCAAAGTTAACTAGGAGAGTTATGTCTTATCAAAAGCCAATGTATATATGTGTATACAGACATTGAACCGAACATGCAAGTATAACTTTTAATAGATCTAAAACGCCATTACAAATATGAGCGCTTGTAAATATTCTATTAGATTTGTACCTGTCATTGATAGAAATCATAGTCCATTACTTACATTAGTTACGCCCACTCGTTAATTAACAAAGAAATAATTGAATACAGTGCCATACCTAAATCACGGTGATAGTGAATCTTTACGTTCGTTAATTAGAAATTAGTAGTAGTATACGTTAAACTCTAATCGTAATCGTGCAGTTCTGTTTAATTATATACACAATACTTAATTACAGTGTACACTTTGCCCCCCCCCCCCGCAATATCAGTATTTATTTTATTAACGAACAGTAATTGTTTTTATTCCGTTCACTTTGATAAGAGAGAAAAACAACAAAATTATAAAAGTAGACTACTAGTTTATGTATGTAAAATATCGTGTTTATTCAATTTAATTCAACGGATGCTGTAATAATATATTTAAATTATAAGATAATGTATGAAGTGTGACCTTGCACATGTTGTGGACCTTCACTATTTAGTGTCATATAAATGATAATTTGCACCAAGTCAGGTGTACTTCTGAGAATTTTTAAAGACGCTGTATGCGCATATACAAAATGATGAATAGACACTGCATCTGCCGTCTGGCACCGCTGAAACCAGTACATCAGCAGCATCCTCGCTCTGCTCAATTTCAACTTGGAATAGCAAGTATTTTTGTGATAAATTTGTGTACCGCCCAATGAATTTTACAACACTGAAACGAAAAAAAAAGTGTGAGCGCAATATATCATATCATATTATATTTTTACATAGAATTATTTCAATGGGAAATACGTATTACGTCCTAGATGAACATGATATGATGTGTTTACTGCGTAAATTGACCACACTGCGTATGTTGAAACTCTACATTGATAGAAGCATATATAATTTTGTGACATAAACTGTTACTATGTACATATTTCGTGACTACTCATTTTGTAGCAAGTACTGGTTGTTTAAGATATCATAAATTTGATTTTTGTATATCGCGTATGTTTAATATTTATTATTTGTTTTGCTGCGTAAATTTACTCAATATACTGTTTATTTATAAATAATTCCAAAATGAGTAATAACTCGAATAGATATTACATTCACTGATTCAATAAACAGTTTGAAGGACATTTTTATAAATGTTATTATTTAGTTAAAACTAGTTTTTTTAATATTCGTTATGCGTATCAAATATATTTTCTGCAGTAGTAAATAATATACTAATAATTATTTTATACCTTTGTTATGAAATCATTTATTCTGTTCTGAGTAAATAAGTTATCTCTTATTATTCATAAAATTCGTCGAACGTAGTTTCAATTTTTTCTAATGTACTATTATACCACGCATGTGATTAATTCCAATGATTATAGAATATCCAATTCTAATCAAATATTATCACTATTCTATATAAAAAATTTAATTGCTTTTTTATCTTCTAGAAAATAGGCAAATTAAAAAATCAGTAATAATTGTAAATTTTTTGTAAAGCACGTATTCCAGATAATGCATATTTTAAAACCTTGTGTATTATACACCAATTATAAACAATACTTTTTGTGATAAACTTTACGTTTTGTGAATGTTTATTTCTGTTAATTTATTTAAACATTCATTCATATTATTTATAATGAATTAACTGCATGACGCATGTGTAATTAATTATCTCAACACGTAATTACCAGATAATTGATAGAACATTCTCGGCATCGAATCGTATACAATACTAATATCCGCTTGAGATTTTTATGTCATGTTGGCGTCAATTAAAATGATCTTATCAAAGCGTGCGCTGATTGAGCAACTAGTAAGAATAGGTGACTCACCGTTGTTTCAAACTCTACCTACTTGTTATGACTCAACACACAGGTATATGCATGCATGTATGCAGTCGATCTCTCTAATACCTACTCATATAATACCCTATATACATACATCCTCGTGCATGTCAGTCAGTATCTGTTAGTACAATTGCCCTATTCATTATATATTAATCCAATAATGGACAATGTCCATTTCCTATCATATTATTCAACCATCACCACGGACAAAAGCAACAAATAGACTTGAATTACTCGTAGCTTTATCAGTTTTATTTTAGCCCATGTGTGCATATGAAATTATTGAGATGTCCTGTTGCAGTATAGAATAAATAATAAGACGACAACACATCTCAAGTCAAAGTGCAAGCACTCAACAAATAAAATCCTGACGAGATAATCGAGGTCAATAATATACACTTTGTTCCTTTTAAGTTAAACATCATGACTCACAAACGTTTGTTTCATTCCTTGCTTACAGCTACTCTGTGTGCTGCAAGATTGTACTTGTCTGTACAAGATAATATAGATATAAAAGAGAAAAACTCTACTCGCTACTACAGTCTTTCAAACAGAAGACTACCAACCTTGAACGTGGCAAGCGAATAGCATTTTAATAAATATATTTAACAGACACTTGTGTAGTTTTTACGAACATACAAGTAACTATCAATTTAAATAGAAAGCAAACATATTGAAATAAAAATAAGTAGAATTATATGTTTTGTCATAGTTGGCATGTTAGTATAAATCATGAAGCACCTCCTTATTTATTACTGTCATAGAATTATTTTCAAAATGAAAAAGTCTAAAATGTTCTTTCTCTCCGAGCATGCTACTAAAACATAAATGCATGATTAATTCATCTTCGAATTTCTTAACCGTTGGCCAAATGACTGCACCATTTTTCTAGAACGTTTAACGTCAAAATACCCACGTATGGTGACAAATGTTTGTGCCCTGTGGTCCGCCACTTCGATCTTATCATAGCGGTTCTACTCAGCCAAAAAGCCAACTTACTCAAACGATACGGTTTTATAAAAAGTGTTACGCTTGCTTTACTTGCCAAATCGAATCACATTTAAGAATTTTCTGGTATATTCTTTTCCAAATTATAAACCTATTCATCGTTACAAAGCCAAATGTGACACAATATAAATGATATAGAGAAAATACATTACTAATCCATTTGTTAAAACGTTTATAGCGTCCATAGGTTTAATCATGTTAGTAGAGTCGGAAAATTTCAATTAGGTAATAAGGTTTTATTTTAAAAATTTTAATATTATTTCCTTCCTTTGTATAAATCTCCTTATTTTCAATTATCCTTGTGATCCATACACTAGTACATTGTAGTTTTGTTTTGTTGGAAGACATTTTATTTGTTATGCACGAATGAAATGCTTTATACTGAAAGCTCGTAGGACCGAAATAGACTGCTGTAATCTACAGTAAATATCAAATAATCTCTTGTTCGTCTCGCAGTTGGAATGAAAACTTTAATTGCTCAATTGTACAGACAAACTTTCGGCAACTTCCTTCCAGGGGGCTGCTAATTAAATATAAATTACTTTTATTGCTCAACTTGTCTCTACCGTTTAAACAATAGTGATGTCATCATGCAAACACTATTACATCTTTGTATGCATACAACAGAGGAATATACGTGACAATACTAGAAATACGTTTACATACTTCGGCTATCGGTAGTCACTGTTACTTTCGAGGTATTCAACGTTTGTGTGACAGAATCTATTTTTAAAACATACTTTACTGTGAAATGTACCTTCACTCTGTATTCACCGAATAATATTCGTATGCAAAGAACACGCTTGTAATCTGTTTCATGCTAGTCAGACCTCTGCGAATGATGGCGCCGGACTCATGTGTCTGGAATGTCGTCGAAATCATCCGTGGAAATTTAAACATTCACCGGCTTATTTATAGAATACTCTTTAAGACAATATAGTCCAAAATCCACTATACTAGATACATGTTTCTTGTTCACTTTAGTAATAACATTTTTTTTCTGTTTTAGGTAAGGAAAATCAAATTTAACTAGCGAGTCTATCATGTAAGTAATATAAATTACCTAAAATGCATTAACTAACACGATGTTTAAAAATAAATCCATACGATATTACAAAAAAGTATAAATCATTTTGTGTAGAACTCAGAAATTCGACGAACCATTTTTTAATTATTATTAAATTGTGTTTGTGAAACTTGATTCAAGGAAAAACGGTAATAATTATGTTGAAAATGATTGTCGGCCCACGTAACTTTTTGCCCACGCCCTTGTTAATTAACAGTGTAATAAATTCTGAATTAAGTATTATCCAGCTCAGGCATCTGTTGTTCTGCGGAATGTCAAGACTAAAAAGGCAAAAGGAATTCGTCTTCCAGTGTAATGATAATGAACATATTCGGAAACCATATGCTCATTTGGTACCGCGCTCATACAAAAACTGTTTTATGGTGCCTTCATCTTTTTGTGGTCGAGTCATTCACATATTCAACATAATGAATGACTGCCCGTAAATAACAAAATAGTATGCAGTGGGTTACTAAACTCTACAGAATGTTTTTTCTTAATTTAAATTGATTGTATGACGTCATTTTCCTTCAAAAGATAGTTTGTATTATGAAATATTGCTATGTCTGTCTGGTCTTGATATTCTAAGCTAATAGTGCAATAGAAGTTTGTATTTAATCTGAAAAAATTATAGTTTCATTTACTTGTAAAAATGTAAGTCCACTGTACTGCAAAGCGAAATAGTGTCGATGTTCAGAAAGTGAATATGTGTATACCAGATTCTTATTGAAATTATTTATTTCACGAAGAAAAAGTTTGTCAGTTTCAATCTATAAAGTTTAATAGAAAGACGAGTCGAAGGAATATTCCATGTTGTAAGTATAGGAAAGTAACGAGTTTCTGTATTACAGGGTCCCTGCACGTGTTAGTATGCTTGTTGAATGAATTTAAAGATTAAAGTTTTTTCCATTACATATGTGTTTAAAAAGTTTTTTGCTTAGTGAAACCAAGAAATATTTTTTGTAGGCGAAATAGAATAAAAAAAAGTAGAAAAAAGACCTGGTATAATGTATAAATAACGTCGACAACCCTTGTTTCTTGTTCTTCTGAAAGATTCGGGGAACAGAGGACTTGGCGCAGATAAATATAAAGAAAAAAAAGGTGCCTAAAAATACTTCGTTTTTTTCTTGTCCGTTGCCCTGTGCCGTTGCAATTCAACGTGCGTTTATAAATCACTGTGAATTTATCTCCAACTTCTGTGTGCTGGGTATTTTGGAACGTACGACACAATTTCTGGTGTACGGTACCACCTTTTAGTACCTCCCTAAAAACAGAGCCATCTCGTGAGTGTGAGGTTGTCAGCCGACCTTTGTTCATGTCTTGCAGTGCGGTATTTGCATTGGCAGCAACTTTGGGTATTCCTATGTTTCCTGGTTGCACAACGAACACGGTCGCACGCGACTGTCGTATGTTTTCTTTCATCCGCATGCATGTGTCTGTCTGGCCGTGTGTATCTATGTTGTTTGTCTGACCGTCTCTCTCTGGGTGCAACACACATGCACATAACCTACTCGGATATTCTTAAAATATTTACATATACATATAACATATTCAGTTGTAGTCTGTCTCTGTGTTTGGTATTTATTTTAGTAATGCAATAGTTTATTTTGAGTAGAAATATTTTAAACAAAAATAGATACAATGTAACTGTAAAGTATATTAATACTGTTATATTTCTAAGAATATGTCTAATTTTAAATTTAAATAATTATTGCCTACGAGATAGATATCAGTATTTATTTGGCATCAAGCAAAAGTCGTCTGAAATAGTTTAGCTGCCCACTTGACTGAAATATGGTATCTGCTATTTAATAAATAACATTACTTTTTGGCAAGACTTCATATCTATTAATTATACAATCCCGTTTTGTCTGCAGTCTGGATATTATTCGATAAATACCAAAGCAGTTAGAGAAACATACGTTTAATGGCGAATACATTTTTAATCTATATGAATTATGTGCATATTTACGTTAAGACTATAGCGTAGCGTACACTAATGTTGATTAATTTATGAGCTTGGACACATTTTACGAGTAACTGGAAGTTGGGACATCACCAACAAGCTGTTCGTCGACGCGCGTCACATTTCTTGGCCAGTTCATTCGGGCACTTGTGTTCAACACATTTATTCAAGTGTGCATATACATACAGTATTGTATTTGTTGTACGTAAATATTTCGGTGTAGTAGTCACGTGGGAATCGTTGAATTCAGGTGAAGTCCGGGCCTGTGGTCGCGTCCACATTTAGACGGCAGTGCAGAGGACAGTGAGATGGTGTCCCGCAGTTGCAATAAATGACTAGTTCTGGGCGAATATCGCCGTACGTGCGTGTGTTCGCGAGACGAAGTCCGCGCGCGTTTCAGGTGCGCTGAACTCCGCGGAATGCAAGGCCGATGCACGACACAGTGCGCGCCGTCGCCATCCTTACAGCTCTCACCGGTAGCCAGGCCAGGGCAGGGCCCTGTCATGGTATGGCCCCAGTACCACCAATCCTCCCAATTAACTACATGCACCCGCCGGCTGCTTAATGGCAGCAAGCAGTCGTGCAAATCGTGCACTCAACTGATTCCTTACATATCGACCCACCCGATATAACGGGGGTTGTAATACACGGTATACATACGGGTGTGCCGTGAGTTCATGGCGTGATACTACGACGCAGGTACATGCATGCATGTAGGTCAGTGCCGTTCTAACACCATACATTTTACACGACAATCATACATACTCCTACATACCAAAGTAATATTCCCTTTTAGGGAACAAATGTAACATGCAACATGCCAAATAAAGTAATTATAGTTTAAATATAGATGTACATTAAAAATGGAATTCATCACACAATGTTTTATGTCTGGTAATAGTAATTTACTAAAACTAAGTCTGTGTATCAGTTATATAATATGTAAAAGACAAAAATTTATATCTCTGATTTATATAACTTTTTCTGATATATTTTTGCTGGTATCTCATATTTTTTCTCACCGAATATTCAGAACTAGAGTCGTGTTATCCAAGGTTGTTTTTTTAGGAATTGGTCATTAAATTAGATGTTTTCCTGGAATTTGATAATGTTTTATTCATTTTATACTTGTCGGTATTTTATTCCAATGTGCCGAAAAAAGAGCTACTTCTACAGAAGTTAGTCACTTGTTCTATAAAATATTATTACTTCAAATTTTCGTGTAATAGAGTAGCACACTTTGATAACTGTCTCGCGGTAATTATATGTGATATAATGATTTCATAATTTTTATATGATTATATATA
>JAGJTL010000032.1:5358028-5400469 GCA_022063505.1 Calosoma granatense
AATATAACTTTTTGAAGAAAAGAGCATCCAGTATATATTTATATAATTTAATCGGCTAAGTAGAAATAAATTTAACCTTTCATATTTATCTTGTCATATAGAATACGTTTCATCTTTCACTTGAACGAAGACGGAGCAACGTCAATAATTTACTCTGTACGTCGACAAGAACATAGTGATCAACGTTTTCTCACATAACGTGCAATCTGTGTTGGTTCGTGTTGACCCGTTGTTAAAAGTGCGACATTGGTCGGTAATTTGCTGCTCTGAATAACTCGATCTTAATTACCCGGCACACTGACTGCACTACGGCACCCACCACCCTCCAGAACCCCGGCATGCTGTTCAACACTCGGCACAGACGGCGCTCACTAGCTATTTCCGGTCGACACGAAGAAGGCGCTTTTTGTTCTCGTCTGTTTTTACAATTCCATCATTGCATTTTTTGACTCGTACTGTTTCTGCAGCCTCTTGCCTGTGTTATATATGCTTTGACAAAAAGCAGAATATACACGAAATGTATGCTACTTGTCACAGTTTACACAGACAGCTGTGACTTGACATTACATCCAACATGGCGTCTATGATAGATGGCTTGTGATTAATGTGTAATGAGGAGAAATGAGTGTGGTTATGTCTGTTATGAATAGTGAAACAAAAGCAATGTAAGTTATCAATTTCACGGAGGCCAAACATAACATAATGGAGCGTAGGAGCTATATAAAATACTGAATATAGTAATGAAAATAATATGAACATTATCTTAAACAAATGTACTTTCCTGTTACGAGTAATTCAATATAAGTAGTCTTTTGTGTGTACAGGATAGTTGTAACATTAAAGACATTAGACATTAAAAACTAATTTTATTTCATTGCTGTTCCAGAATGTGAAAAACCTTCTGCATTCATGACAAACTTTATTAAATTAAGCAAATTTTTGGCATGCAAAAGCCAAGAGAACTTTATTTCTTGAATATAATTACTATCTTATACTGTGCATAAGAAAGTAAAAAACATGTTCAAATATTTTGATTTAATCTTCTTTTAGTGAGAGTAACATAAATAATAAGAGTATTAATTTTGTTCACCTAGTTTCTAGTTATTTAATCCTACTTATTAATGCATAAAGAAAATTGTTTCTGCGAAGCGATACTTTCGAAATATTTTGAAACATAATATTATGTATGCGAACTATGGCAGAAATGTTTAAATTCAACCTGTTTAAAACTGTCTAGATTTGAAAGTGTTTTTGAACTTGAACTTATGATTCTATATTTAAATACATTTCGTATGCTAGTCATTAATTTCTGTATAAATTTAACCATTTACTATCAATAGATTTATGAAGTGTTGATAAACAGTAACTTATTTTGAATACATATTTTTGTCCGTATTTAATTTTGTCAGTAACAGATGAAAATTAATTATTAAAAATACAATTCTTATTATACGATGTGCTCCTATATTTTTGTTTATGATGATACTTGAAGTAACATATCCGCCTTCTTATATAATTAATTGTTCGAAGATAAGATATATTTACTTTTAGTATGATTAAGTACTACCGAAATTTATTAAATATTTTCATATACAGCTACATGACACGCCACAAACTCATAATAATAAACATTAGTTTCCATGTTCATAAATTGCTACACAAATATCTACTTTGAAAATTGTTTGAAATAAAATCACTATTCATTTGTGAGGCTTGCTCATTTCAACTTAATTATGAAAGAAGTTTATTCGTAGTTTTATTTCTTCACATATGGTAAAGATTTCCTTGTTTTTTTATGTTTTTACTATATAATAACTGCATTTTAGTCTGGCAATCGTAGTTTTGTTTTATCGACTGTAGAAAGTGGGGCAGCTAGACCACAAAAGCTTATATTTGTGTTTATTTTTTCCTGTTATAACCAGACTTTATTGTTGGTAATTTAGTGTGCTAGAAAAAAATGTAATACCAATTTGTACCAATTTATCAAAATTTAAGACAATCACTTGAGAGAAGAGGGTACATTTAAAGTTAAAGTCGCGTGTCATCGTATCAGGACTAATACATTAGCTGTAAGATACAATTCACGATCACTTCACAGATTGCAATCTGTTGAGATTGTTGACACGAAATCAATTCGAGAAAATAAAGACGGTATATAAAATCCCATTGCACATGTCATGGAAGTTTATGATGCAGTATCACTTATTTGTGTATGTGTGCATGCATGTATGTGAGTGGAAGTTGTCAATATTAATTCTGCAGATAAACATAACGAGTCGTCACATGATGTTGTTGATGGTGTTCCTCCCTGCAGTACACCGCTGCTCGCTGTTGTTATAATTTAGTTAAATGGCCGCGAAGGTCAGAGCAGTTGGTCGGTAGCGGTCACCATATGACTGGAGCCCCCCACAAATTAAACTGAATTGGGCGGTCTCGTGATTCTGCAGACCGACCCGTGGGTTAATTGTAACTCGAGATGTTTACTATTACTTGGTGCCATTTCACTATGTTACTACTCATAGACAATTTATCAACTAATATAATCTAATCACTGTCCGTTTAAACACGACTTTCGGCTGTCAAGTTCGCACTAGTCCATTATACTGATATATAACTATTGTAAAATAATACTTATCCATATGTATATACCATACATATGTATGTATGTATGCGTAACTGATGGTGAAGTAACGTTTATGGTATTTGTGTATCTAATAGCTGCCTTCCTTGTAGCTGTAATTGGTTAACTGAGTTCAAGTTAGTTTACTTTTGTGTCTGGAATAACATTAACTCCTATTGCATAACGTCATATTCCACCAGTTCGCTAATAAGTACATACTATGTGTGATCATATAAACTACATGTATGAAATAATAGCGCACAATTTCACATTTGTTATTTGTTGAAGCAAATAATGAAATCATGATAAAATTAACGTATTTTTGATAATTTAATTAGCCAACTATGTAATGCTAAAAAATTTAATCATTAACCAAATGAAATATAAATTTAACTGACCTCTATTCGACAGTAAAATATAAAGATGTGAAAATAAGATGATAAAATACTTTGAATATTTGGCTTTGAATTTCAGAACACTTGATACTTATCGAGTACGAAATTGGCAATTATACGTCACGAATGCTGAATAAATTCGTTGGCAATATTCTGTATGGTACATTGGTACTGAAATTCTGTACTATTACCCTTGCTCCATATATGAGCGAAACCCCATTTCTGACATACATGCACATTACCTTCCTCCTCTGCTATGTATCAATGTACTTCATAATTTCTCCCTCTCTCTCTCTCTCATGAACTTCAATTTTTTAATTCATTGTCCTAGATAGATAGTGCTCCTTGAACTCTAACCTTCAGAATTTGCCAGTCTCATCACCTTGGTTAAATTGGCAATTTCGTAAGATTGTACAATTGGCACTACTTGCTCTTGACATGGAATATTATTCAATTATTTTTTATTTGACACTTAAATATCCGGATTATACAGCTCAAGTAGTAAAATTTTACAATCCATGTGGTCTCTTAATTATCAGATATGTTCACGGTAAATAAAAGTTTATTTCGGAAGCTAATATAGAGTAACTTGTTCGTAAAATATGAAATATTTTGATAATCACTTTTCGTTTTATGCTTGCTGGCATATTATTAATAGATGAATAAATAATATAAAATATTTTACTGATTTTTGTACGCTAAAACTGATATTTGTATTTGTTCATTTTGTATCGAATGGATATAATTATAAATATATTACAGGATTAAATATCCAGTTGTGACAAGATTAATATCACAGTAAAATGTACTGAAATTATAAATCTATTAAATACATACATATATACAAATAAATAACTCAACTATTCCTACATATAAAAGATTATAATTATCTGCACGGTTTATATGCTATTTATAGCATATTTTATTGCTTTGTTTTGTAACAAAATTAACTGTCCGTTGTTCTATCTTTTGTTTTATATTATCACGCACAGATATATAAATAATATTAGATAGTGGATACTAAAATAGAACTTATATTTATATTGAGAAACTGAATCTATAGTTTTTATGATCCCCCATAACATTTGTACATGTGTTCCGCCTATGCTGTGTTAATTATTATCTGTTTCCCTCATGCTTTGTAATTAATTTGTCGACGGCGTGTCATTAGTACGTGTCTGTACGCATTTGATTTCTGTCTTTTACGTTAACAGTACGGGCCGCGTCCGTGTGCACATATTACAGATGAACATATCACTTGTGCTACATTAAGGATGAAAGGCAAATGTACTCTCTGCCACACATGCACATGTATACAAGACAAGATGTGAAATTTACTTATTTTTAGCACATTTCTATTCGCATACTGAATTAGAACTTCTTCATACGTGCATCGTGTTATTTCTGTATCTGATGATATACGTCAAGTGTTTGTGCTCAAACAACGTATTACTTTAATCGATTTATTTATACGTTAGAATTTATGCAGTTGTGTTGCAATATCCCAGTAACACTAATGTATATAAATATGTATATACATTTTGATTAGGAAACGTACTTACATTATCAGCAAGCAGTGCGTTATTGATGGAGTAATTAATCTTAACTATATAGTAAAAACATAGTAAACATTCTTTTGACCTTATTTCCTCATATTAAATATGCGCATTCTTATTTTTAATTCACATAACTCATACACTCTACAAAAATTAATTCATTCGAATAATAGCCGTGCTTGTATTTTAACAAAAAATATATTCTCTGAAATATTTTTTTATTTCAATACCGCAAATAGGTCAACCAGAGAAATTGAAATTCAATGTTATATCTTTACCGTGAACTGAATATACGATATACAATATTCAATAGGAGATACTGTGATAGAAATATGTGTGAAACACTGTCATGAACAAAATTGAATTTCCTTATTGATAAACAGCATTATATAGAATTGTGTAACTATGTTCTATTTAAAATTATGTATATTTAAGTTATTTACCAGAAATAATTGCGAAATGTAGCACTGAATATCTTTATCCAGTTCGTTTAATAATTTCATTGCGAAATAATATGAAAAAATTATTGTATACAAAAAAGTATCATGCTATATTGTTCAACAATGGTTTTCATCGCTACATTTACTTGGATTAAATGTGCAGATGAGTATTGCGCAACATCCATTTCAGTACAAAAGCTACAACTATTGCATTGTAATCTTCTAAATTCGTTCAACATACATGAATGTACTTTGCAGGAGTAATAAATCGTAGAATTCTATTGTTGTAAACATCCATAAGGTGCACAGAAGTGTAATAATACTGGTGCTGATGTAGTTTCACATATAGGTTGCTTTGCTGGTAAGTAATCCTTTCTCTAAGCACATTAACACATTTCACGGTTGGATTTTATAGGTCAGCCTGGTGTATTCCGTAGCCCAATTTTTACCGTAATGAAAAGAGTGTGTCTTTACGTTTTTTCGGGCGCTCTACAACGGATCGATATGGCACGGTGATATGTTGGTGTGTACAGTTGTAGGTAGAGCAGTCTATAGGCAGCCAGCCTGCGGGCATACTGGCCTTAATCTCGCGTCACGCCAGCCTAACGCTGGCGGACCGACGCCTTGCGACCGTCTGTCTGTGGAACACGTTCGTAACGGACATTGGCGTACCACACACTCATATGAGATAGCTTTTGTTTCCCATAATAATAGTGGCTTCCGTGGCCACTTACGAACAATATTCATGAGCTTGCATACTGGAAATCCCTTGACTTATATATAACACCAAATCCTCACATTTACAGTATGGATTTAAACTTATGGAAACTGGAATTTACATTTATGAGATAACGTATTGCTTGTCACCACACAAATACACGTTTTGCTCCGCATGCGAGCAAGTTAATAACACACGTGCTGTTCTCATATTACTCGGTACTAATTTTCCTCGGCGCTGAGCAAACAGTCTTCTATTATCACGTTTCCATTAACAACACGAGTGTCGATTATCATATTTCGCTGAGTGTAGTTCCGGGAAAGACGATAGATATGGATGTGCCTCCCATATACTGTTGAGTACGCCACTGGTTGACGACGTGCGTCCCGCACTCTCGCTTATCGTCCAGCCACCCACCAGCACCCAGACGTGTACCTATCGATTTGTCGCTTGACAGTTGCATCGGGAAGCCCTTCTCGTCTGGCTGCGTCCACGTAACGACGCGCCAGTGACGTACAGTATGCGGGCGCAGAGAGGGGCAAGCCCCCTTTATGCTTCTTTTAATGGTTCTGCTTAAAGGGAAGAGCCACTTTTAAATCCTCCAGTGACACGTCAACGATCTATTTCTGTTTAAGGGGTGGATTTGATATTTATTACCGGAATGGGAAGTGATATTTTTAGTGTGGTGTATTTATTTTATTTATTTAGCCGTAGACGGAGGGGTTCGTTTGGGTGATGTTATTGTCTAGCAGTGATGTTTGGTTAAGCTTGAATAATAATATATGCCTGTGATAATAATAATGTTTTAATACTGATTACGAGTATTCCTTATGCAGTGTAAACAAAACAAAGTACATTGTTATCGGATATGTCAAGAACCACTGCATTGCAAGATGTTTTTATGTTACGCAATAATATTTACGGACATGCGCAACGTACGTTGTATATTGTTTTCCACATTCCAATGCTTTATTTACAGTTTATAATAGTGCAGTCTTCTCAGATTCCATTTGCACTTTGTGAAATAAACAAATAGATTGACCCAGAACAAGATTATACAATTCATACTTCAAAAAACATACCGAGTTTTTTGTAACTATCATTTAATACATACATGATACTGTATTGTAGGTTGTAAATAAATCATGCTAAATTATTCGCATTCAGTGCACATAATATCATTCATGGAAAAAGGAATGAACAAAATGACATTTGTAAAGGGTAATTTAATTACCGCACCATGGTGAAATCAAATTACCTGTGTTAGAATTGCTAATCTCAGATTTCAAAACGTGAAAAGAGGTCGTTTAACGTCCTTAACTTTCTACGAGGGGGTAGTAAAATCCTTGCGAACTGTCATATTAATTTCAATGTAAAACAATCGCGGAAATCAATTAAAAGCCGTTATATAAATCATTGCCGATCCTTGCTTGGTTTTATAGATTCAAGCGAACATCGTTGCCTTTAAACCGATTATGTTTTTCCATTCATCAACAGATTTTTAACCACTGTAACATCGGCTGCAGGCGACATGTGCATTAATAAATTTCTATTAACGAATCAAATTTATGATTTATTACATTAATGAACCTCATTACCTATATATTTTATGCTAGCGAAAAAAAAAACACGCGTAACCTGTTCCATGGTAATTAATTATATCGTTTAGTTTTTAATATTGTTACTAATATTAGAGAAAAAAATACGATATAGGCTTGGGATGTCATAGTATTGTTCGGTAGACATTATGCAAGTACCGACGTGAATGTGTAACGGTCTACTAAACACTTGATTGGATCTCGGATTTGCGACGTTGTTACTCTAACCAATCCTGAGCCAGAATATCGTAGCGCGACCAATAACGCTATTTGAACAGATTATAGGGACAATGCAGAATCAAAATATGCGCTCACTACAATACCAGTTAAATCCCATTTAAGACCATTTATTATAAACATTCTAAATAATATAATAAATATAATTTGTATCCAAGTATATTGAAAGATGAGTACTTTATTTTCTGTGTAGAAACGAGGTTATTATTATTAATACGTTGTTGTTTACTTACAGTTTAATGGTTTATTAAATTGTCAAATTTCTGAATGTTTGCTGTTTAAATATTACAATACATAGTAGTATTTTTGTACTACCTATTATTGCTAAATAGAAAGAAAACAAAACAAGCAGAAAAAATACAAACAGTTTTATACACCTACTGACAAAATTCAATTAAATTCTATGAACAGAAAACCTGTATGATTCGAATATGTCACATTTTTTAATTAAATAACTTTCCACATTTTTCTGTTCTGTTATATCTGCCCTGCTAGTTTTAGAATGCTCTTTATCGTAATGCGTACAAATCTCTGGAAGATACTCGCTTTTATGACTTCTATTTTCTCCTTGTAACAGCTCGTAAACCTACATGTGTTAGTTGACGATACTATTGATCCCTTTATAGAATCGAACAACTGTTTAATGAAATACAAGTATCAGATATTAATGGGCAATGGATTAATTCTGTGGCATTCTAAATTATTTATCGCTTTAATTTCAATTATAATAATTAATAACAGTAGTTTTCAACAGTAGCGTATCTAGTATATTCTCAAAGGGTTTTGAAAATAATTAAGGAAAGATCTCTTGTTTAGGCTCCTGGTTTTCTATGCCCATCGCTATATTTATATATTAATATCTTCAGCTTTCTATATTTATATCCATACACGCATGTAACAATTTCACAATTATGAAAGTGCATTTGATGAAATGTACACCATCTTAATACTAATAAAAGAAATGTATATTTCTTTGTCTTGAAATGTAAATTCGTAGATTCTATTCAGATATGATTGCTAATATTTTATTCATATATAGACTGTACCATTTGATGCTATGCAAATTCATTTATGAGTACAACATTGATTGGCTTTCGCTAGTCCATATCCGTGTGTTGATTACAATTTTGTGTCGTGTTATTCATACATACATATGTAATATACTGTTCAAATTATAATTGAATCATCTAGCATCAATACAAATGACAACTGTTCTTCTAGTGAATGTAGAATAAGTAGGCTAGTTGTTACAAGTATGATTCACTCAGAATATCTCGGTTGAACGGAGGTAGTGGATGAAAAAATGCATAGCAACTCCAGCATAACAATTACCTACATCAATTCTACATTCCTGACAAACCGCTATGAATCATCCGCCATGTGACAACAACACCTTACATAGCCAACAACAATGTACTTCCACACTCATACATACACACGCACACACGCCGGCCCGGTACACACGTAAAGAGAAAACAAAACTATGTATTGATTTCCGCCTGTTTAAAACACGACCCTCCCGCCGTCGCCCCCACTGTACTGAAATAAATTTTCTTCTATCTAATCCTGTGACGTTTCTGTTGGCGCCACAGCCTAAAGCCAAGTAGCACTGCCAGACAAACAAGGACATCATAATAATACTTTTTTTATCACGCGGCAATGTTTTGCGGTTTGTCCAGGCTGCTTATGTTGAAACTCTAGTACTGTGTAACGCGCGCACACACACCACCAACTTCAATGTTAACACACGATAAATGTAACACGTAATTTACGCATCATTCATTCTTATCATGGGAGTTCCATTTCAATCTGAAGTGCATACGGAAAACACGCAGATGTTCCACATTTTTATGGATTAACATATGAAGTTATGTTATCTAAATATCCACTAACTAGGAATTCAGTTTATAAAAAAAATAGTTCAGTCTAGTGTACTCTTACTAATTGGAACCGGAGGCAGTAAGTGTTAACAATGTGATGACGTAATTACATTGTTTAAAATCAACAATATATTGTGTTATTTTATCCGATATTCTGTTAAACTGACGTATTTAACTGCGTCGCTTGCGGAAATCAATTTGGAAAAAAAACCCTGTGTCCAAGCAGAATGTTCACATTGGATCCTGTGAAATTGTCTATTGAAACTATTGTATTACTCTAGCGTTCAGTTAAACTAGCAAATCGATAGAAACTCATATGATTCCAAAAGCTTTATTTTGTAATATACTATTTTATTTGCATTTTGAACCATACAAATCATGTGTTACATTTCGTGAAATTGTAATATAAGTATTATTTTTTTTTATTTCGTTGTAAATTACAATAGATTTCTTCCGCGATTTTAAGGCCATTTACCGTGACCTCCTAGTAACCTTGCGTTAGAACTACCGCAAGGAGAAGGAATTTTGTCGTGGTCAGTTTCAATAAAACAATACAAGTAGCGTCGATACTGTTACAGAGAATCTAAAATTTTATAATTAATTAATTTATGTTAGAACATCTTACCCTTAACACTCTGAAATATGTATATCATCACTTAACCTACTTTTTTCCAAGATTGAAATGTTTTGCATCTAATTTCTTAATTTATGTTGGTTCTTCTTGACAGTTTTATGATATTAACTTTTACAACAAAATTGCTTATTGCGAAATATTGCCTATGGAGCCGCACATTATTATGATACAATTGTTAATGAAATATCGTAAGTAGTTATCTTTTCCAAAATATAAATGCTAAATATCAAGATTTATCTAATTGATCTCAAATGTATATTTACATTTCTATAACAAAAACAAATCTAGAATATATTATTCGGAACATCTGCAAAATTTCACATAGTTTGGAAAATATATATGATTTGCCCGGGATGAACAATTTATTTGTGTGCTTTGTATTATAAAATATTACTCGATAAAGTGAAAATGCAACGTTGAAATATGTTATGTGAGTAAAAATGTATTTATTTTATAACGAAATTTCCCGTGTTTTATCGTCTGTACTGTAAATCAATGAATAATGTATAAAATCTTTGAACACGCAAAGAGCATTTTCTACTAACGAATTCATAATCAATATTTATATAAATAAAAATAGTGCTAATATTAATAATATTATTTAAATTTGATTGTAATAAAATAAATCTCCCTGTACTACGTAAAATGTAAATATATAAATTCTTTGCATGCATTGAAACTAAAATATTGTATCAATATTTGTGTGTCGATATTAAATTTTACATGTATGTTGTTTTACAGCGTATTTAACTCACGTAATTTTTCTGTTGACGCGTATGTGCTAGACACTGTGACTTATATTTACGTCGGTGTCAATTATCTGGAAACTGGCGGTACATTTTAATATATAAATCCTAATATCTGCAGCTGGAAATAATAATTACCAGTATGGTTATTAGAATGAAATGTGCCACGTCAGAGAGAATTATTATTTCTGTCAGGTAATGAGTAATGTTGTTAGGTGTTAGCTCATCATATACGTAGAGGAGAGGTGCGTATATTTGAAATGTGCTGAAGTAATCATAGGTTGAAAACAAGGTTAATCGGTTGATGTGTATATGTAATCCAGGACGATTATTCGTCATTTCGTCGGGAGTACAAGCTGTATCTGGCACGGCACCAAGGGTGCTGGAGTGAATTAGCAAAAGTGACTGGGCCAAAGTCATTAGGATAATTGAGCTATGGTCTACAGGCCCGATTCGTCACGACGCCTGAATAAATTAATCGAGAAATTTCGGCAGCCAAAATGTCACACGATTTACTTCAGCACTTTATTTACGTTTGAAATATTACCTTTGTTTACTTTCTTTGTTACTGAATTAACTTTCAAATGAAAGAATCGTTTTTAAAACTATCTAGCTCTTGTACTATATGGGATAAGATTTTAATTATTGCATTTTTGTTACAGGTAAGGAATTCGTGTCCAATGCTGTAGGTATATAGAAGTATTTCTATAAATATGTGAGCCGTGCAAACACTAATAAAGTTATATATTATGGCATGGACGAGGCAAGTGCTCTCTTATACATTTTAATTATTTCTCCGTACATAAATGTTCATTAACACGTATGTTCTACAACATTCATTAAATGTCTTCATAATAGTAAATGTCTTAATTAAGACCGTGCCGTGAAACAAGTTCATAAAATCAATATTTTATTTGAGAAAAATTCATTCCGGAATAACTTAATAACCACATAGTTTATGAATTTAGTATGTATACGAACAATTTTACAACTATACACACATTCCTTCGTCCATGAAAGAGAACGAAAATAAATGTTGCTACTCTCGAATAGATAATTAATTTTATGAAAGTCAAGTTTACAAATTGCTTACTTCAACAACTATTAAACAAATATCGTACGCTAATGCTTTGTAAATATTCAAAATTATTGGCATACAATACTGTGAGCTCAGCTTGGCCTTCTAAGATCGCAAAAATAATCTGCAAATTACGTCGTACATTTCATATTGTATGACGATGTATTTGTATTTGTTTATCACGTGAGCCGTGGTGCGCGTGTATTATTGTTTCTATCAATATTCTTACGACCTTGAGTAAAGCGTTTGTCTCTTTTTAACGAGTAAACACTGATTGTTTATTTACATTGGTTGTAAAATTATCCTTGCTGTAACTTGTAACTATATACCTCTGTTAATATAGCCAGTTATTGTAGATGTGTTAATGTGTACTCTGAAATGTGTTATTCTATAAACAAAAACTTCATTAATGCATTGTTCTGCATCAGTGCATAATTGTGATAATTACATTTCGTGATACAGTTCTATAGTAATCTAAAAATAAACTTCCTAAAATGTACGTGACACTATACGAAATGAAACATGCAAATTTGTGTATTGAAACATTTGTTCGCATTTCCATATTGACACAAAAAAAATCTTGATTAGCGAATAAAATATGTACGCATTGACCTGTCTCGTCGCACGTTGTCGTCCATCACATGCAGGGTGAAAGAATCAATTTGCTCGTGTAATTAAACCATTTGATTAATGGCACCTTCGACGTATGACCTTCAAATCCCGGTGTAATCTAAATCTGCAAGATTTCACAGACAGATATATTTGTCACTCATCGACCCATTTTCCCGCATTGCGGCGCTGTCTGCGGAAAACTTAATTCACATAATAAGAAAACCGGCCCTCTATACCTATATACAAATAGAAAGAACTTGTTCAAAAAAACAAAGGACTTTTATCGCGAAATATGAAAGTGCTGTGTCATCCATTCCCTCATTGCGAGTCTGTATATATACGTATGTGTGTGTGTGTGTGTGTGTATATAGCTATCTAACATACTCTCCCCTTGCTAGTTTTGTTTGAAAGGAAATCGCACAAGCAACGGATATTGTCGAAGTTATTTATCGGTTTTGTTCGTGAAGTTCATTTTTATTGCTCTATATCGCAGATTACTCTTCCTTTCTGACGTAAATGAAACAATTTAATTGAAAATGCTGAACAAGATATTGGATTTGTGTTGTTTGACTAGTTTTCTACGACTTTCTTTTCAGATTTATTTTTCTCATATTTAAGGAGAAAATAATGTTCTAAATAGATTTATAAACATATGTGTTGATCTAATTCTACGAGTATAAAAAAACATGATTTCACAAAAAGTTTAGTACTTATTTCATAGATTCGAGATTTTCAATTTGTTGATTATGTGTGACAGTACAATAAATAAGCAAAATTCTCAAATACTTGAATGAATTTTCTGAATATATTGCTGGAATATTCTTGTTATTTTCTTTCTGAAAGGCTTCACAAACGTTTTCTCCTTATAAGTCGATACAATCCGATTCCTCGCGTGAAGGTAAATCAGGTCGCTTTTTATTGTGAATTGTAGATTCTGATAAAACTTTTTCAAACGAAAGCTATCATAGTACAGCTATTTTTGTATTGAGAACATGTTTGTTCATTCAGTTTCCATTGAGAGCGAAAAATCATCGTAGGTCCGTTGAAATAAAATTCCAACCAACGTTTAACTTGATGTATTTTTTTTCTTGCATGTTGAACAGCTTGTGATATATTTCCTCCGAATACGGATTCATTTCCGGTTGCCTTGCATGACCTTTATTTAGATTTTGCAAATTCACCGACCGTCATTGACGACGTTGGCCGATGAGCGATGGCTGTTACAGTCCTGCTTCCTACTTGGGAAATGCCGTCTGATTATATATTCTTTTTTTTGCACATACAGATTCTGTTGTTCTCTTCCTTTTATACTTGACTGGAACTGCAGGGTGCGGTTACCTGCACAGACCACGCGAGCTGATTCATTGCATCTCTCGCGGTGAAGTCTTCAGGGTCGGCCTTCTGTTTTTTACATTATTTTTTTTTTCAATAAGCATACGTTTTGTATTACGTTACGGAGAATAAATTGAAATAATATTTCTTATACTATACTAGTTTGTTATATATTATTTTAAACAGTATGTCTGAAGTCTTCTGTAAAATGGACTGCTATATGTCAGAATATCCTTGTTATGTACGTGTGTCCATATTACACGATACAACAAGTTATATCTTGTACATCACTGTATTCATTATCTTCGCACGAACGAATGAAAAAAGTTGTACACTAACGCCCGGTACTTACATATGTATATAGGTGTTAGCTACACAAAATCAATAAATTATAGTATCCATAATGAATATGGTAATTGTAGTACCTATGCAAGGTGATGGTGACTAGTAGATTCATAAATTAAGGGTGAAATACAGTACAGCCATTGGCTGACCGTGCTCCAATAAAATGTAGAGACGTGTCGGATGCTAATTGTGTCAAGAGAGATAAATATTTTAACACCGTAAATAACAAATTGCCAATTACTATTATTAATTTATAACTATTATATATAGGTTAGAACCTCGCTTGTCGGCCGTGGGCCTGAAGCCGCAGTACAATTTACTTGTCAGATTGACACAGTAAATACTTGACGATTTCTAACTAACGGCGAAATTATACGGTTTTACTTTAACAAATTAATGGAATAAATCCATATGGGAATTACTTTAGCTATAAACTATACGTATAAGTATAGTTTATTCGAATATACATATACTGTAGTTCAGTATAACTTTATACTAGAATATTACATATTTCTATCCATATATGGCAGTATATAACTAATTATTATTACTATAATAACTTAATATATTTTTATTTAAATCCATTAATAATTAATATGAATATCGTATTTTTGAGACCTTTTACTCATGCCCGGAAGACTTCCTACTTATCAAGGATACAAATTTTGTGATTAATTGTTAATGATTCAATACTATACGGATATCCGTATACAAAAAATTATGACTCACTATTTGAAATTGCATATTTTTTTCAAGGTGCAATGAAATGATGTAATTATTGAAATAAAAAAAACTTCATTGTTATGACAGGGAATTAAACAAAGGTTAATTGTGTTTCTAGAAAATACGAAAACTGAATTCAGAAGTATTGCTACATCCTGTTCTAGAGGATTCGAATGCAGGTGTTTAGAACGTGAAATGTATTCGCATTTTCGCTTAACTAAACCATATGTGTGTATATATTGTATAAAATTTTGAAATATATTTATGCTATTATTCTAACAGCATTTGATATACAATTATAAATGAATATACTGTTAAAATACTAGTTCCCGAACTGCTGCCGGTATTTTTTTAAATACAGAAATATATTAGCTATGTAAACTATGCTCGTTGGAATGTGTATGTGTATGTACGTGTCTCGGTGATGTACACATATTTTCTAGTTTTAAACATTTCAAGTAAGCAGATTCCAACACGCTCTCAAATTGTTATGTAAACTTTTCTCCTTTTTTCGACACGTCAAGTAAAACCTTTTGCTATGCACGCGTTCTGTTAGAGATATTTGTGCTGTCACCATTGAAGATGTTCTGTATTTAAATTAATTAATTAATGTACGGTGACAGGTAGAGATGGTATGTTTGCGGCTTTCTTTTACAGTTCCCTTCACCATTGAGTGATCGGTTAGGAGCCTCACACGTTCCATTAATGAATCCGTGTCAAATGGGTCAGAGCGGTTGCATTTAGTTATTTACATTTCAATCACCCCTGCACCATTAGCAATACCATTTAATATAATTAAATTGCAGCAACGTTACAAATGCATGGTATGCAGCCTTTCTCTTCCATTATCATATATTGGTTTTGTTTCTTCGTTAATTAATTGTATTCCTTTATGTTGTTTCCGTCAACTAAATTGGCCTATTACAGAAATATACTCCTCAAGTACAAAGACCAATAAATATATTCCATATTGGTATTTAAAAATACAATACATTTACACGCTTGTTCAGACATTAAATATTGTAATATTTCATATCGTATTATATAGAGAACTATGTATTCAATAATGAAAATTGTTCTGTATTGCATAGTATCGTTTACGAATATGTATTTCTAGAAATAGCATACAGTAAATTAACCGTTGAATAGGTATAATATGTATATATTCACAAGTACAGCTATAAAATCAACTTGGTCAAATACACCATTCATTATCAACCATAGTACATATTACTGTCTTTGGCGACATTAAATACATGTAATACCCTAAACAAGGATTACTTATGTTATTTTATCAACATGTAAATATGAAAGCTATGCTGTAAAAATGCCACAAAGTTTATTGTTGGTTGGTGTGAATAAAATGTATCTAATCCTGCCACTGAATACACGTCATATGTCTGGTAATGTTTTCACTGGATAAACCGTTGACATATTTATTATGTTCTTGAATCCATAATTCCTATACTAGATCAACATCACAAGAACTCGAGCCCAAAAAACATCGTAAACTAACCCGTTAATTTAATTTTAACTTCAAAAGACACACTCATTCAACCACATGAATAAGGCAACTATTCTAATTATATTTGAAACTATGCCTAGAATTTTAATTGTAATTTTTAGTTTTCTTTTCTGTACACCTACAGTAAAAATATATATGATTTTTTTTCTGTTGTTTAAATAGAACAATAAACATTTATTTCTATTTTGCATGGTATTAAGTTAAGAAGAAAATAAACATGTTGTAGGTGGTTCAATATAATTTTATGAAATTCCAAATTAAAAGTCCATTCCACTTGAGCCAAGTGTCGGTTCCTGCTTGTTTGCCAGCATTTGCCATACAATCTCGTTGAGTGTATAATCGTGGCAATGTGAACAACTTCCAGCTTTATTATAACTCTACAACAATAACAATCTAAAAGTGCTCGTTCCCTCGCTCGTCCGTCCGTCCGTTCGGCTGCGTTCCTTTGAGATGCAGTATGCGCGCTTGTTTAATTTTAGAAATAAAAATGCACGCATCTGGGGAATAGAAAATAAGGAAAAAACAAACAAAATCCGATACATGATACAGCCTCTCACACACAACTAGATGTACAAAAAAGTAAATAAAACATTTGTAACGTTCGTAGCTCCGTCTTCGCAGGTCAGGACCGTACTTTAGAATTTGTAATACTGTACTGTGCATAGTAATTATATTAATTTAGCACTAAACAAATACTGCACCGTGCAATTATCTGTAACGAATATTATATTATTAAAACTTTTCACCTGATAATTAGTTTCCATGGGAACACCATTAACGTAATCAATTATAGAAGAGTCTTAATTAAGTTTTTACTTGTGTTTAAACATTCCAAGAAAACTGAATTATTACTTTAATTACCTACGTACATTCTCTTCAGTGTTCTATGGGTTAATAATTTTTATATTTATTTCCGTACGGTCCTGGCTAAGTTTAAAGTATACTCTATTTTCAGACAGTTTAAATTAGCTATTAATTTTAATTTTTCGGCACTATTTATAACACATTAGAAAATAGAATTGTAAGGAATTTTAGGCTAAATTTACACACTAAATTTGAGTATTAAGTAAGTAAATAAAAATAGCTCGGAATTTGGAGATTCATTCGGTATGTTGATTAAATAGTATACATGTTTGGTTAGTGTTTGCGTGTTGGTTTAGGAGGGCTCATCTCTGTCTAGTTCCCCGATGCTTCTTGTGTTGCGTTCCACGTGGTTTAAAATATCCAGGGTTACATTTGTGGACGAGTTCAGGGTCGGGCGCGCGAACACTGAATGTATTCACTTGAAAACTATGCGCTTGTGACAACCTGCATTGTCCATACAAGGGACACGCCTGGCTTCACCTCCTGGCTCTGTGCTGCCTTTCATTAAACTTACAATTGATTCTTACTCCGAAATATACCGACATACATACACACACACATACATATATATACGCTAGAGAACCTGATGTAGATGGAATCCGTACCAGTTACAACCCCGCACATACACGACGACCTTGAACATGTGAGCCACAAGAAAATAATTGACTCCATTTTGGCGAACTTTTCCCTTTGCATGCATATTGGAAATTATATCGTCGTCATCTTTTATTATATTTACGGAACTTCTCGCGTGTTTAGTATTCTAGGGAAGAGCGTTGTTTGAAACAAAAATAATTTATCATTTTCCTAGTTACCGTAATCGACATATTTCAAATCACATGTTGCGTGTGTAGAGATTTATTTCAGATTATTTTTATTGTTAACTAAAATTAATAACTAATGCTAATATTTTGGAATTGCTAATTTCATATTTTACATATTTTTTTCATCAGTTTATGTCATATTTCAGAAAGTAAATCTCCTTTTATTATAAAAGTTATATTTACTATACTGTTTTTTATTGTTTGTATTCCAAAAAATCAAATAAACTTTACGATGTATTTCAAGACATAGCATTTATATCACCAACAAAGAAACAAAAACCACATACGATTCTTCAATATTAAGATAGCATCCACCATAAAATTATGTACCACAAAATAATATTATATACATTTTATATTATATACATTTTTCTTCTCTAAAATGACCGTTATGAAATGAAGACTGATAATGAAAAGTTATCCGTATAATATTTTAGCAGGAGTTGTGTATTCATTAAATATTAGAACAGCTTAAACGGAGCCAACATAATTTAACGTCATAGAGCATGTTTACTAGCATGTATATTTCACTGGAGGCTAAGCGAGCTCAACATGTATGCATATGTGATCATAGTGACGGGTGCCGCGATATGAAATATGTCGTTTTTATAGAAGATTTGCATCTGCCGGGTTTGTCCTTCGCATTTGTATCTATCTCTGCACATGCTCGTGTACATATTATTATTCGAGCAGCTATTCTTATAACTATTTTGTTCCCGTTTAAACGTATGTATATATTTTAGGCAGTTAATTTTTCATATAATAATTTATCATTTAAATGCATTTACATAACTATAATAACCAACAACTAGATACATGCATTGCAATAATTACTTGTTTCCTTTTTAATAAATACTCTTTGTTTTGAAACACGTGTGGCACAGTGTGTTTTTAATATGATTGCAATTACAGTAATGTTTATGTATGCATTATCAACAGTCAACATATATGAGTTTATTTACAAATGTACTATATCGTTGTTACAAGGAATTGTTTTTTTTTTGTTATTTAAATTATTTCCTGTTAATTGCTTTGCAAGTCAGTAGAAAATGTGACCTTGATATGTCATTTCCGGGGCCGGTACCCCATTGTTCATCCCTTTGATACGCCTTTGTCTGATTTCACAGCCTACGTGATATCGAGCATTCGCAATAACTGAGATATTTTGTCTACATCGTGTTGACCGTGAAGTATTTTTTCTGAACACACCTTATACCACATGTAAAATATAACACTAAACTGTATGTATGTAACTTTACAATTACATATATGTATCAAGTACGTATGTACTTGCATTTTGGTCTAGGTATTCTTTTAAATACGCACACATACAGGAATGCACAGTCGTAAACTAAAACAAATCAATTGAAATGATTGCAATTTTTCACACATAGTATATTCAATCGCATGATTTATGACACGTGCTTAGAATTTGTTTTGTACACACGCACAGATCATATTGTGTAACTAAATATGTTTTGTATGGCTTGCATATATACCTATATCAAATGCACACACGTGCATATTTATATATATTACATGTAACATCAATATCATATTTATAGGTACCAGTGCTTTCTATTATTATATATACGCTTCAATGTTATTGAATTTTGTTATTTAAATAATATTTTTTACATCATAGCTAAACCAATCTAAATTATTATTATGTTTCATATATCACAAACAAGCTCTGTAAAAAAACCGCAAACATTGAATTTATTATTAATTCTGTTCAGTTAACCAAAACCGCATTCTAAAATTTCATGCCAACAGCATTATTTCTAAGGAACTTTATCTTTAATTTGTAATATGTAATTTTAAGAAACAAGATTTATTATTTTAACTGGCGCCAACGGTTTGCTAGTTTTCTCAGAATCATACATTCACCTTAAGAAAGTAAAAATGTTTTTGTTTACGGTTTCATATTTCAAAAATAATTATGTAGCCAACAAGTAAGTTGATTTGCGTGCAACGGAAATGTGTGATATATGTGTAATAATTTGTTTACTGTTTTATAACAAGTTCTTTTTTTGTTTATAAATAAAAATGTGCTGATAAATGTGAATTATGATTTCCTCTGTAACTGTTTAATCGTAATATGATAATATATGTATCTATAAATATACATATATTCTTACTTGTTTGTTTTTCTTTCTTTCTTGTGAATCTTATTATTGTTCTCAATATAAATATTCACAATTTTGTTTTAATTGTACGCTTCACAATTTAAAGTTTTAATGAAACAGTGCATGCAGTTTTATTTGTAGAGAACAAAGAATAAAATGCTTGTCTTGTTATGTTACCTCCATTCCTTTATCGTGTACCTCCTTAATTATACGGGTACCAGGGTGTCATCAGTTTTTTTCCCATTAAAAGATTCAAGTTCAACGCAAATTTACATTTTTTAATAAAACAATGTTTCCTCGCAACACTTCTAGCATTAAGTACTCTTTACATTTTTTGACCTGTGCTGTCGTGCATTTTTATATGTTACATAGGTACCTGCAATATTCATTTTATGGTACAATTTGGTATATAACTTATGTACAGAATAAAGTGAAGTCTTAAATTATCTACAAGTTTCCTAATAGCCGATGGCTTACTAGCGATTAATTTATTACCTAAATAGAGGAAAACTACAAGTTGAAATTAATTTTTAATAGACTTGAAGTAACTATTACAGCGTTAAATTTTAATTGCAAAACATAAATTAACATTCCAGTGCATTGGTTCGCGTTCTTTCTTGTCTGGCGGTCACAGAGACCATTAGCACGGTTAGAAAAACACACACCTGTACTTTCTTTCTATACAAATATATGTCTGTGTCTGTGTTTAATAGAAAACAGTCACTATCACTCATTTAATCAGGTCGTGATACATTTTTCCTTCCATTTCTTATCACATTTATTGTTCCACATGCGGTTCTGTAAGTCCATTAATATACTAGTGAAGTAACAATACTTTTTGTCCACACACAATAGAAGCAAGTTGAAACTTGATATTGGCAAAAGTACTTGAAATCTTTATATTAAAGTAGAATACGTACAGTGTAATAGAAGAAATATAAATGTCCCGAGAAATATTATGTTACTGTAAAAGCTATTGAATTCTTATTGAACCCTTAAAATATTACAATTATAAAAATAGTTTTTGAATTTACATGAAAATATATATTTAATCTTGGAGTGAATGTTAAAAAAACTGTTACGTGTTTCACATCATAGAAAAAAATAACAATCTGAAGAGCGTCACCTGTCACAAAATGAAACGTTCGTATGTGGCGCTAATCGTTTTTACTATCGTAAAGCCGTGTCGTAAACATGAAACATGTACAAAAAGAAATTTAAGAGTAACAGGTGCAAAAGTACAGTGATAAAAAAAACACAAGCGTAAGTAGGTGGGTAGATATTGTTCGTTGGTTGTGTTGCGTTGTGAACAGATAATCCAGTCAACTTTTGATGTTGGCGCCAGTGACAGTAGCGAGCAAATTCAGCATGTTGTAAATATTGACGTTGATTGGAGTACTGCCACGAGATAATGATTGCGAATGATTTATTTTTGTACCGTATACGCGTGTGTATCTGTTTGTCTGTATCCGTGTGTGTGTGTGCGTGTGTTTATCTACTTATGTATAAATGCAGAGTGTTTTGTGTGTGTGTGTTTGCCGTCGTCTCGACGTAATTACTCCGATTATGCATTCCAAAATTCGGGCGCCAACATTCTCTACACAAAACAAACTTCTTTGCAGTTGCGGTAATTTTAATTCTACTAAGTTTACTATTTTAAGTTTGTGAGACGCGTGAACTGTTACGACTTGGCATGTAAAGTCTGACAACGAGAGATGTTCTACGAAGCATTAGCCAGAGATTCTTGTACGATATGTATGTTCAAAATATCACTCTTCTTGTTTTGTCTTTCTTAAAATAAAGTCGCGTTTTGTTTACTGTCATGGCCTTTCAATGTTTGTCGTTACAATCGAAGCATTCAAACTAGATATTTCTGTAAAATTATTCACACAGAATATTAAATTTAGTATTGAGCTAATAGTTCTCGTAAATTATAATTCTGACAAATGCTGATCTCATGTGTTGAATAAACAAATGCCAGTTACAAGTTTAAAATATATCTTCATATCACACACGAACACTACTGAAACGTGTGATTTTTTATAAATATTTACGTAGGATTTTTATTTAAAATGAACACATTACGTGATAGATTTTAATAATTATTATGCAAATACTATTACAAAAATATACTTATTTGTTTACATTTCTAGAAACATCATGTTTTCATTTAACAAAGTTGTTAACGTTTCATGTAAATTATTTAATTTATTTGATATAGATTTAACAATGAGCCCGTCATAATATGATAAGTTAATACAATATACTTATTATATATATATATATAGTCTGGTGAAAATATTTTTATCTTGGATGTTTCGTATTCACGGTGTAAGAGGTTTAATATTCCTGGTTTACTGTTACGCGGGTTAATAAAAGTTTAATGTTTCTGGCATATATTTCGATCATTTATTTTTATGTTTACTTCGAGGCTTGCCCAAAGGTACTCGATTAAAAATAACGGATGATTTTTTGTTGATGTTTAAGGTACTGTTTCATTCCACGAAACATTTACTTTCTGTAACTTAATTAATCAATTAGGTCAATGGAATGTCATGATTGTGTCGGTATTTTTTAATAGTAATAAATGTTAAATTGAATTAAATAAGTCTCGAAATAGCTTACGGCTACGTAACTATGTGTTTTTATTTAAGCATTTATGAAATGTACCCAAAACAAAGAAACCAGGTTATCATTAAAACAGGAACGCGCTTTTAGTTTTCCAAACGGTTGTTGAATATAACACAATACTACTAGCGCCGTGGCTAACTTGACTATCGGAGTATAAATCAACTGCATGATTTATAAACAATTAGAACAATACTAGCTTCTTCTTGGTTAGAAATGCTTGCAGACTTTCAGTTTGTAACAAGTGTAAATAAGTGCGATATTCATTGTTTAACCGTGATAGTCTGTATCTTGATACTGTTATCTATCGGATGCCGGTCAATACATGTATTGTGTCAATGACATAGAGTTGACGGGTGCAGTTGCAAGAAACTGAATAGATTGACCAACTTTCAGGTAGATCAGGCACAAGGTACAAGTGCTACAAAGCTAATTAATTCGTTCCGTCATATCGAACAGGAAATGCTGCGAGTTCTTACATTTCACGAACATCGCGCACACATTTTAAACCGATGAATCACAATCCATGGCTATCGCAAGTTGCTTTCTTCACACAAGAATTATCATGCAATGTTTCTTCTATTCCAGATAAAGATATCTATATATACAGACATAAGTTCTTATTGACAATCATCTATCCATCGTAATCTAAAATATTTGTATATTCGTATATTTTCAATTTGCCTCTTTAAATAGTAGTTCCTCTATTTAATTGTTTTAATTACAAAATCAACAGTACTGGATGAGTTAAAATGATTGTGTGTTGTATATAGTTGGTTAGTGGGTGTTACTTTAGACCGCGTGCTCCGACGGTGCGTCACGAATGGACGATGCGTAAGGTTCGGTAGATCTGGATATTGTAATGGCTCTGACTAGTGTCACAGTCCCCACAGTAACATGTCTTCACCTCTATCTAAGGCTACGTGCCACAACGCACGATGGCTCTGCATTCACTCACTTGAAATACGTGCTTTCTTACATATACACTAACAACGTAGTTATCACTCCTCTCTCCCATAACGCATTCACAACCCTCCAATACAAAAATCTAACAAACCATTGTTATCTAATAACCCTCGTTTATTATGCTTTTCTTATTTAAATTTCCCTTGACATACTTGTTAGGAACTTGTATCTACATAGAAGACTTACATGATACAGACCCAAATCGAGACTTAAATGTAAATTATTCATTCTTAATCTGTAGTTTTATCTACAGAATATCTATAGAAGTTGATTACAAATTAATGGGAATTTAGAGAAATACATACTTACTTTCATAACAAATCAATTCGAATATACAGTAATGTATGCCTAGTCCGACCCCCTTTAATCCGAACTACACTATAATATATATCAATAAGGTGTCTGTAAAGATTATAGATATCACAACTATAAATTCTTTAATCAGAACGTTTTGGTAATCCGAATGTTTTGATAATCCGAACGCTATCTGGCAACTTTCTGTTCGGAGTATCCATACATCATTGTATTTAAATGCTACATAACTAAATATGTAATTAAAGCAATAATTTATTATATCCGAATAATTTATCTAAACGTTCAGCAAATTTACATGTAATAAATACATAATATAATAGTATAGATTCTTGTGTTTGATAAATTTAATAGTAACTATCAATTATTAAACGTATATTTCTAGAATAAAGAAAAATAATTTTCCCGAAGGCTTGTGAAACTATTACTGGTATAAATGTATTTAACTATTTCCAATAATTTTAATCTTGTATATTAATGACACTTATTACTTGGAATACTGTCGATAAAAAGAGTCTACGTTATAAATGAAACATAGTTTATTATTCGTCATGACCATTTCCTAGACAACTGTTGTAAATTAATTCAAATAATATAAGTAAGACAGGTAATAAATATGTATTATAACATCCGTTAGTAATGCTATTAATAATATTCCTGGAAGGATCTTCATTATTCTAGATTATTATGTGAATATATTATTAGTTACTAACGTGTATTTACATATGTGTGTTATAGGTGGAACAAAGGGATGTGCCGGGAATTGACTGCGCATATCTTGCGATGGACACAGAAGAAGGAGTCGAGGTGGTATGGAATGAAGTTCAGTTTTCGGAAAGGCGAAACTTCAAGGCCCAGGAGGAAAAAATCCAACTCGTGTTCGAGAATCTCACGCAACTGGAACACCCAAATATCGTCAAGTTCCACAGGTACTGGACGGACACACACAACGATAAACCCAGGGTATGTTAAACTAAACTAAATTAACTATTTAACCAGTGACACACAGATATTTACTTACATATTGTTTACAGGTGATATTCATAACGGAATATATGTCATCGGGATCATTGAAACAGTTCCTAAAACGTACGAAGCGTAACGTTAAGCGACTTCCCCTGCAAGCCTGGAAACGGTGGTGTACGCAAATTCTTTCAGCTCTTAGGTAAATTCCGTTCAGTCTAAGTTCATGGAAAAAGTCCGTTCTCTTAGAATAGTCAAGCGAGCACTATATACGTATATGTTGTCTTACTTTCTTTGCTAAATACATAATGTCTGCTTATTGTCATAGTGTGGTTTGTGCAACATTTGACGAAGGTAGGTCTGTTACAAATGTTGCCATTCTATGCCGTACATAATAACAATCATTACTATAATACTGAATTAGAATTGGCCCTTGGTTTTATAGTGTTATACATAAAGTAACATACACCTACTGTGAATATATATTTTAATATAACATATTACTATACTGGGGATTCTAAGAGAATGATAGTGGATTTTATCAGATGTGATCTAAATCAGTTGAGCGAAGGGCCAAAATCTAATGTTCGTTTTGACAGCGTTCGTTCGGTGTGGCAGAGCAGACGTCCCGATCTGTTTTGATGGGGTAACCCGAGTGTTTTTCTTTACAGTTACTTGCATTCCTGTTCACCACCCATCATCCATGGCAACCTCACCTGTGATACCATATTTATACAGCACAATGGCCTCGTCAAAATAGGATCAGGTAATGCTAATCAGAGAAACACACCTCCCTGTAACACATGTGTGTGTTGTGTATGTACCTACTCGTTATATTATCACCTACCAGTACTATTGTATATACGTCACCATGTGCATTAGGGTGTGTGTATATGTAGCACGTACACTGTGTTACTACTTTCAACATATATTCACACACTAAACTACCACCCTTGCACATGGCTGGCGTATAAACGTATTGCTTTAAACATAGCGTCTGTACACGGACATCCATTCATTGTCTGTATTTCTCTTCTCTAGTTGCACCCGATTCCATACATCAACACGTTAAAACTTGCAATGAGAAGTTGACGAATATGCATTTCATCGCCCCAGAGTATGGATGTAAGTGTTCACACTATATAATCGACACTATGTACATGTAAATATAGATGCTTAATTGACTTGTTTATTATGTTACAGCCGCATTAAGTCCAGCCATAGATATCTATTCGTTTGGCATGTGCGCCTTGGAAATGGCCGCACTGGAGATTCAAGGTAATGGAGATTCAGGAAACCTCGTGACAGATGAGAACATTAACAGAACGATAGAATCCCTGGAAGAAGTGCAACAGAAAGATTTCATTCGTAAATGTCTTGATAAGAACTACCAGAAAAGGCCTAGTGCTCGAGAATTACTGTTTCATCCGTTGTTGTTTGAAGTGCATTCATTAAAGTTATTGGCTGCTCATTGTCTAGTTAAAAGTGCTGGTAAGTTAATATACACATACATGCAAAATGTATTCTTCAAATAATACAATATTTGTACGTGCAGCAAACATATCTGAAACGATAACCGATGAGCTGATGCAAAAACTGTACGGTCCGGATGTGGTTGTTGCTGAAGTACTACATCAACATGGCTCTGGAAGGCAGGTGAGGATGTGTGACGTGCCAGTTGCTGAAAAATTGGAGAAATTTGTCGAGGACGTGAAGTAAGTTCCACACTAAAATACAACACTATGTCAGTGAACTAATGTGAAGTATGTTGTTTGTTTTAGAAACGGCATATATCCATTAACAGCATTTGGCGTCAAACAACCACCTCCGCCCCGTTCTAGAGCTATCTCGCCGGAAATGGCGGAATCAGTGAAGTCTGTCACACCGGAACCGTTGGATGTCGAATCACGGAAGATTGTGAACATGATGTGTAACGTGAAGCCGAAGGAGGACAGCTGTGACCTTCTGGTTAGCAATGAAACTTGATCACACTGATGACACGTCATAAATAGTATATTGATGGTTTGCAGATGACCATACTGTTACGGATGGACGATAAGATGAATCGGCAGCTGACGTGCCTGGTATCGCGGGCTGACTCGCCGAATATCTTGGCTCATGAGCTGGTGCACTTTGGTTTCATTAATGAGGTAATGCTGCGAGTAGTTAGTGGAATATGTATGGTTGTACCTACTGATATATGTATTTATTTGTTATTGATAGTGTGATCGAGAGAAGATTGCTTCACTGATTGAAGACTCAATGAAGAGTGTTACGAGTACGACGCATATGGATGGTCCCGGCGCCGCCGCTCTAGTTGCCGGTGAGACGGTACTGCCCACACTGCCCGCCTCTCCGCCTGTTACTACGAACCATGTGCCGGTGCACTCGACTAGTTAGTAGCGGGGGCCGGGGGGTAATAATGTACGTGCATAGTAGCTAGTTAGAGTTGTAGCTGTAGCTGTGGCGGCGGCGCCGGCCCGCTACAATCATTATATATGGAATAAGACTTTAAAGGAGCGAAGACTGGTATATAAACGCTGGACGTTGGACGAGTACGCCCCGGGTGCACCGACTTGTACCGCACATACAACAGCTCTACATACATACATACATATAGGTCGATACATACATAGTTACATACATACATAGTTAGTTAAGAGATATATACATTATATAGGATAGATACACACACACACACACACACACACACACATGTCATATATAGTTAGGTTAGGCTAGGTAACATATACATAACATAATAATAATAATAACATAATACATGCATACATACATATAGATAGATGATAACATAACATACATAGTTGGTCGAGAGACTTGTGTACGGCCTCGTATAGTACTCTAACTCTACGATCCAGCTTTGGTGCAGAACGCTAGTCATTTTGAAGAAAACGATAAACGATTGATTGAATTCTTTACTGATTACTGGTTGGTATTTGTGCATATCATCAGTGATTTGCAACCATGTCAAGTGCCCGTGCTGTTATGCTTTTCTACTACTACATAATACATATAACTACGAGATACTATTACTACATACATACATACATATGTGTAAAATAATTATTATTTAATGTATGCCGACTTATAAATTACACATCGTATCTGTGATTTATCGTTTGAGCATTTGATGACAAGTACTGTGAGCGCATACATGCATAGATGCAACTATAACCTACAAACCGAAACAACAGTTCATTTAACTATCCGATTTATAAGTAAACACAGACACAGACACAGACACAGACATACACTCATGTACATACATTTGTATTCCCATATTCTAGTTTCCAGATGCAACAGCCACATATTTATATTTTATTATCATTCGTTCATAATAGTTAGACGTATATAAATATATGTTAAGAAGACGTATGTTAAAGTAATAGTAATAAATGTGATCTGATTTTATTTCTGTTGGTTGAGTGGTGGACGTGTGTAAGTCCAACATGGCGACATGTCAACTTGTCAGACCTATGATGATGCATCTATATAGACATTACATACGTACGTGAATATGCATCCATACATTTATATAGATATACTTATTGTAATCGCCGCTTCATTTTTGTTACTCAATACTCCTTGTACGATGATGATGATGAGATGATGATAATGATGAGATATAAATGTATTATTTCTAGTTTGTTTGCCCCTTGAGACTGATGTAATTTTAATACAACAACACATTTTTATAAATGAACGATGTTGGTTGCTGAGAGTGAATGAGAGATTTAAGTGAAGGGATACTTTCGTTATTTGGGAAGGACCAAAACTATAACTACTAGCACTATTAATGATACTAATTTCACACACTTGTATACCGTGCATTGGAATTGTTAGTTCGAACATACAGGGTGGTCATGTCAATCACGCACCAGCCCGGGTGCTAGACGTACGTATATAGAGATAGATAGATAACTCGCTCAATATCTGATATGATGATGATGATGTTTAGTATATTGGTCAGGGATGCTGATTGATTAGGATTGTGTGTGTATTGTTACGATGATTGCACGTTTCTAAAGAGCCCAGAGTCGCTTATTCCCCTCTCTCTCTATCACCCGTCATCCACCACCGCGGTGGAATAGTAGAGGGAAAGTGAAAAACAACCGTTACAACACAGATAAATAAGTAATTTAAGTGAAAAAGGAATTTGTTACATAGTCAAGTCATATAGTCTCACTGTTCCCGAAACGTTATTAAGCGCTTTGTTCACTTGCTGTCTACATTCACAATGAAATACAATGTATTGTTCTTCCTTAGTCTTAACTGCTTACTATGGCTCACATTGAGCAGAGATTTTTTAAAGGCTGTTTAGAATATTGTTCTCATTCTATCAGGAATGTGTAGTATTTTAAAATGATCAACCCGCTGTGTTTATTTCTTTTATTGATGCTTACCGCGTAGTGTGTACACTATCACATACATATCTACTACATACTTGGGCACGACCAGTACATGAATGGTGTGTAACGAAGTACGTACGTATGTGTGTATGTGTAACGTGTAACATCTCCAATCATTTCCATTGTAATTACCTACATAATATTGTATATGCTAAAACCCCGATTGTATCAGTAACTTATTGACTACCCTTCCCTACATTGTTTGGCTGTTTTTTATGTGTATACCTTATTTAAATAAATATGCAGTATGGTCAATTTTATATTATTTTCATATTTTAGGAATGAACATTTACATTATGAAATGAGATTCCATCAAAAAATGTTCAATAAAGACATGCTAAAGTCAAAATGTTATTTATACATATGTCCCTAAATCTAGATTATTTTCCCTATAATTTATATGACCTTATAAATGCAGATTTATTTATCAAACTGCGCACGTGCAAGGTTGTTTTGAATTTGTGAGGTTAGAATACACTTGTTTGTATTTCATCCGTAGCATAAAAATATCTTGATATGTTTAAATTTCGATTTTCTAACTCAGATAATGAACAAGATGGTAATTTTGCAGTGTATATATTATTTAATCGTATGTTGTACATACAACTGTATTTCAGATGAAAACGAAGTCAATGTTAAAGAATGGTATGAAGCAAAAGAAATATCTCCAGATATTTGTAAATACGATATAGAAGAATCTAGTATTCACAATTTCATTTACAAAGATATTTCTATAAAATATGTATCTCCTACTTATGTTATAGACCATTTGACACAATCAGAAAAATCAAATTGCATTTTAAAAGCAGAAAGTGATCACTCAGACTTAGTATCTGCAGAATATGAAGGTTAGAAAAATTGTTGCAAATTTAATACCAGTATATTTAAACTATATTTACTTTGAAGGTGGTTTGAAAATTTGGGAATGTACTACTGATTTAGTAAATTATCTTTATGAAAAATGCATCAATTTCTCAAATAAAAGAGTATTGGATTTAGGATGTGGCGCCGGTATTTTGGGTCTGTTTACACTTTTGAAAGGTGCCAAAGTGGATTTTCAGGATTATGTAGGAAGCTCTGACGTTGGTAAAAAATTGTTTATTTACATTTGTTTTTTAGAATAAAGAGGTTATTGAATATACTACGTTACCAAACGTTTATTTGAATAACAATAGCAACACGGAATATTTGAGTAGAAGCAAATTTTATTCTGGTGATTGGAAATCATTCCTAAATGTAACTTCTTCAAAATATGACTATATATTAACATCAGAGACGATTTACAATCCAGAGAATTATAAGAAATTAATTGATGTGTTTACTGAACTGCTAAATGATAACGGTAAAATGTATCCTTTATATTTCATTTTCATATATATTATAAAATTTTGCTGTATAAAATCCTTAACGCAGAGTAGATATTTAGCAGCGAAAACATATTATTTTGGTGTAGGCGGAGGAATTCGACAGTTCGAAGAGTTAATACGAAAAAATCAAATATTAACATCTTGTGTATGCTGGAAAACGTCTGACGGTGTACAGAGAGAGATATTAGAAATTTGTAAAAAATAAATTTTATTTCATCAACTACATCAACAACTAACGGAATGACAACAGCAAAGATTGTGGAAGGTATGTTATGGTGCTAATCTTTCATACACCCAACCATCTTCTCCTTTATGTAATAGAACCCCGTCCACATTTTCTCCTTCTTTCGGTTTCCTGAATTTTATTCTATCGTGCAAACGATCAGTTTGACCTTGCCAAAACTCAACTGAATGTGGAATAAGAATATATCCACCCCTTGAAATAAAACATATTTGTTTAGATTATAAACAACATAGATATAGTCCGTAACTAACCATTTTGGTGGCCGAGGTATGGGGCAATCCTTATATTCTTCTGATATTTTCTGCTCATTTTCACAAAGTACATTGCGATTCTTTATAGGATTACTTTGGTTGCTAGCCAGTGCTCCGATTTGGCTCTGTCTTGGCCTTGAATTGAAATATTTGTCTGCTTCTGCCATATCCAACTTTTTAACAATACCTTCTACACGCACCTACATTTATAAATGTTTATTATATATTTAGATGTGTATGATAAATAAATTCTTACCGATCTGTTATATATATCCCAGTAAAATGTAAGTGCAGCTGCTGGATTTTCATCCTGAAATAACATAGTTATTATTTTGTACACTATTATTTGTTAACTTACTAATTCGATTCCTTTTCTGCTAGTGTAATGCGTAAAGAATTTAAATCCTTCTTTTCCGTATCCTTTGAGCAAAACAAAGCGAGCAGAAGGAACACCATTTCTGAAATAAATATACTAGAATATTCTCTACTAATTTTGAAAATAATATTTTTCACTTTGTTGCTGTGGCCAAACACATTGCATTTGGTTCAATTATTTTAGGATTACTACAAACTTCATCAAACCATATTTTAAACTGATTGAAGGGTTCTTTTACAGGAATATCATCTTCAATAAATGCTTCACTTTTTCCCTTGTAGGATGTGCGCATTCCTAAAAAAATATATTGCAAAAAATATTTTTATACAACAAATTTGTTTTACCTCCAATATCAATTGCCATATTTGCTGTTGACTGAGTAAAAAATTGTTTGTAAATATGTAATCTGGGTTTAATAATTGAATTTAAAAATAAAACAGTTCTCATTTAAAGTATTGTCTTGACTTGCTGGCACTTATATATTGTTATATATCAACTGTTCGTTGTATTACTGTTCATTACTGTAGTGGTAAATGGCAGGGAATTTTATTACATATTTTTTTATGTAATTTGTTAATGACTTTTTACTAAATAGCGTAAACGTAACCTAAATTTTTATCTTTTAGAAAATACATACATTAGTGTTTATGATAAGCTTCTATTACGATATCTCTTTACATAATATTAATGTAGGTAAATTTAATATATGTTGGCAGCAGTGTATATTTTGACAACTTGTATCGTGTTGGATGATTGTGTATGATTTAAGTGTGTTAATGTAAAATAATTTTAGGACTTGATAAATACCGAAAATATTGGGACATACCCACAATTCAAGACATGATGGGAGAACAAGACATAACTACGTATTTGATTGCAATATTTATTGCCGTTATTACTTTAGGTATGTGACATATGGTAATTTGGGGTTAACTAAATGCAATTTCACTTTAAAAAATTCAAATTTCAGTGGTTTTTGTATTTTATCAAAGAAGAAAATCTGTTCGTCGTGATGTATTGTTGATGGGTTTGTGTGACTCGGGTAAAACTTTAATTTATTCGCAGTTACTTCATTCAAAATACATTGATACACATACATCTATCAAGGAAAATACTGGAGAATATTTAGTCAATAAGGTAAATTTAATATATGCATTACTATAAACGTATGATTGTAGGCTAAGTTTCATTCACCATTTATTTTTTACATTGTATTTGTTTATAGAAATCCCTGCGTATAGTTGACATCCCTGGCCATGAAAGATTACGTGGCAAATTTTTCGACAGTTACAAGAATACTGCAAAGGGAATTGTTTACGTAGTTGACTCTCTTACTTTACAAAAAGATGTCAGAGATGTAGCTGAATTTTTGTATGTTATCTTGACCGATCCAACTGTAATGTCCGCATCACCTCAGATATTGATTTTATGCAATAAACAAGATGAATTGTTGTCTAAAGGAAGCGCTGTTATCAAGACATTGTTAGAGAAAGAAATGTATGCTTGTTTGGGAAATTATTTTCACAGTTTATAATTATTATCGCTTTCTGTAGGAATACTCTGCGTATTACTCAGTCCAATCAATTGGAATCTGTTGATCCATCAAAGAGCAAGAAGGTGTTTTTGGGAAAGGAAGATAAGGATTTCGATTTCTCATGTGTCCCACCGTACAATATTGAATTTGAAGAATGCCAAGCGTGTGCCAAGGATACAAAAATTGATGTTTTGAAGAAATGGTTGAATAAAATTGCTTAAATTGTGACGTTATATTTTTTATATTATTTCATGTATGTTTTGTTACGTAACTAATAAATTATCAGTGCCGTTTACTATTATTGTTTATTGTACTTATTTTAATTCAAGTACATTTGGACAAGGTCACTTGTGTAATATGCTTGTTTTTCTATTATAAAGTTATATAAGTTTATACTTTTCATTATTTGCATTGGGACAATTGCTATGTAATTTTGATATTCTTAAATCTATGTTTCTATTAGCTTTTTCATAACTGATAAACCTGCTTTCATTAACATAGTTAAATTCTGGTAATATGGCAAATTTTGACATCTCTCCAACCACGCGGCGGTAAGTGGATATTTTGTGGAATCCACAGGAATAATAAAATCTAATGTACTAATATTCGCTGACGCACAAAGATCTGCAATTGTTACATGATCACCAGCTAACCAGTCGTGTCCAATCAAGAATGTTTCCGAAAACGCATAAGCTTCTAGTACTGTATCGACACATTCTTTAGGAATTGAAGTCTTTTTCAAAATGACGACTGGATGCTGAAATGTGTAGAAATAAATATAAAATATAATAGTTAACGACAGGGCTGTAGTTATAAAATAAACCAAAGCTATAGGTATAACTTCGCAAAACGCACAAGCTATATTGTGCAGAGGGATATATAAAAATTTTTCATTATTATTCTTCTTACAGTATAGTAAATAAACTGATTTAGATATTTACCACTCTCCTCTACAACTCTGGTTAAAGTTAAAATTACTTACAAATATATTTCGAACGCGAGGAAACAGTATACTAGAATCAAAATGTAGTCTTTGATCCACAATTGCTCTCTGCTGTAAATCTTTTGGATATAATGAGTCGTTCTGTCCATATTTTCCGACTAAATATGCTGCTATAGCATGACTGTCCCATATAATAAATCCGTTGTCATTCAATGTTGGTATAGTATGTTGCGGGTTTATCTATAAATATAAATAAATTTTTTATTTATACTATGTTTTTGTATCTAAAAATTATAACTGGACTGATGAAAAACAGGATATGAACCGGATTTCACTCGTACATTTGAATATAAAAAATTTAGTGGAAATTAAATCATTTTGTAATTAATTAACAAAAACTGGTAATTATTAACAAATATACAGGTTTCGTAACTGCTAAATATTTACTTTTGTACAAATGTAGTTCAAAATTAATTTGACATTTTTAAAATTTTTTCATATATTAGTTAAGTAAATACGTAATAAACATTAAATATTTTAGAATGAGTACGTCATTGTAAATTTTCTTGTTATTGTTCAAATTTATTGGATAATTACAGCATGTATTAACTTACTTTCACGAAATCCGGTTTAAGTTGCTCGCCTGCCATAACATTGATGTCGATTCTTTTGAGTTCTAATTCTAGTGCACCCGCCACCGCAAGCACGGCACGTACTGGTGGACTGCCGTCCATTCCGTATAAAACAAGTTCCGACATATTCCACAAAAACAAACCGATAACTTGAGATGTACAACTGTACTTCTTGCTAGTATTATGTACAGTGAATGACAATTTTACCACTAATCTACATTTATATAGCCAGACATTCAAGGCTATTATATCAAAATATTTGCATAGCAGGTTATTTTTTCTCTTAATCAGAATATTTCCTAATTAGTACAATTGATACATTGAATGTTAAATGATAATAAATACAAAATCAAAAATTTCTTCCCCAAAATTACGTTGGACGAATAATTAATTTATTATGAGTTTCGTAATCGGATATTGATAAATTGGTGTGTTTTTGGTTAAATATGTGCTTATATATATCGCCAACGGCTTATAACTAATACAATTTTGATATGATTTGTGCAGACAGAATAATCTATTTACCTTGGATACAAAGTTTCTACACTTCAGGTCCAGTGATCAAAAATTTTACTTTTAGTTTTAAAGATGTACAATACGGTCAAAATCTTTAACAATTTTTGACTACATTTTTGACATATTTGTCTATGAGTGTTCGTATATAATTAATATTTTTGTTCTTGTCAAATATTCATATTAAGTATAGGGTATATATTATGATTTTACCATTTACTAAGTTTGAACGAATCTTAGAGCATATAGGTAAAAACATGATATATATGTTATAAACAATAAAAAAACAGAATTATATGATATCTACTAATATTTTGTAGATTAATAATCTCTTTAACACGTTGACTATCGGGCCAATTTTCGTAAAGGGGTCTCTGGCGCCACGAGTAATAATAGTTATATACATACAGTTTAAACTTCCGTGTGCCCGAAATATGTATATACGCAGTACAGAATTAATAATTTGTAATAAATGATATCCCTATTGAAAACCATGTAAAGTACGCTCCACTTCCATACACGCGGCCAGAAAGTTAAAATTGAATGTTTATAGGTATAATACAATACACGCGGCGCTTAAGACTCAGTATTAAAACCACGTGTTAATTGCGAACGTGAAGCCCGCTGCAAGAAACTTACTGGTCTATTATATGGTAAGTACAAAGCCTTGCAAAGATAATAGCGTGATATAACAGACCATAAATAAACATATCGAACATCGTACGAATATGCATTTCATAATCAATGAACACGCAATTAAGATACCACGGCTATTTGTATTTTGCAAATACTGTTCATATTGTGTCGATGATTAGCTGTGTTTTTTACTGTAAGAGGATAATCATGTCAGTGCAATTATGATAATTATTATCACTTGCGCACCTTTTGCGTACAAATATTTGTTGTTTGCAGGGAAATAAAATTGTTAGAAATAAAACAACGAGTGTTTGCGTTTTCTATATAAAGGTTTTATTAATTTCAAATATTACTTCATGTGCTGCAGTTACCTTATGAAATATATTCTAAATAATAATACAAGTAATTACACAAAATAAATAATAAACACAATTTCATTTTGATATTACCGATTATATATATCATGTATTATATTTCGTATATAAAATCTAACTATGCATTTGAAAGGATTGGATATTGTAAAAAACGGAGACCAGAACTTACTATATTTGATTATAATAGAATATAGTAGAGCTGAAATGCGGCCTGTGCAAGATTCTAGTAACCATTATATGTATTCCGCATATAAAAGCGCTATCTGGAGAAAGTACATCAAAGCTTCGCTAGGGGGACAGAGACAGAGAGACAGAAAATCAATTATTGCATAGGTGTATGTAACGTAAAAACAACTTAACATTATCCAGAGATGATCTAATACCTAAAATAATATGTAATAACTAAAACACTGATCTCAAAACCGTAAGCAAAACAAATTATACTCTCGTTAATAATATAATGGTAATTCCACTCAGGTATTACGTCATGTAACTTACGTACAGTTACATGAAATAGTATGACGGTGTACGGTGTTCAATACTCACGCGATGATGGATGATACATTGCCGCAAACATATACCATATAAACAGAATCAAATGACAGGGCAGCGTATGTTAGTTACGTAGCAAATGCTATTGACGAATTGTGTTTCACCACCGGGCTTGAATCAATTCACAGTACAGACACAACAGCATCTGTGTTTATGTCAGTATTAAATTATAACAGCTAGAAACTTGAATACGGTATATGTATTATATGTGCCAGATGTTGATGATATACATAACAGACATAGTTATCGTGTTGAACTTGAATATATATATTCCGCATGACGACATGAAGATGACAGACGCATGATTCGATGGTTAAATGAGAGAGATGCATGTACGTATGGTACGTACGTATGTACGGTATTACGGATGTAGTGGTAATAATAGTAATTAGAGTTACGTTGTGTAGCACCGAACGTCAGAATTCAGAATGCATGTATGTATATATAAAGAGAAAATAGAGATTATTATAAAGAAATCCGCTAGTTATATTTACAGGAAAGGATACGCCAATGCATAATAATCATCACAAACTCAGCACACCTAAGCCAAGCTAATACAATAATTAAAAAACTCAAAATGTTAAATAAACAAACTAAAAAACAATTAAACAAAAAATATATATAAATATTAAAAATATTAAGAAATATAAACACAAAGAAGTCCGATATATCTATATCATTGCTCAACTATAAAATTTATGACATGAATTCAACGCAATCAGTCTAAAATTTTTATAACCTATTCACTCAATTCGCATCGATTAAAATATCATAAAAAAATCTATCATCGCCGATAAAGGACTTCCAATATAAAATAATTTAATAGTTATTCATATTACTATATGGGGACTAATAGTTAATACATGTATATTCAAGTCCAACGATTCAGTCTGCGATCAGCGCCGACTCCGGCGGCAGCTGCGAGTTATCTATGATCGGTGCCGTCGGCTCTAGTGGCGAGTTGTCCTTCATCAACTGCGGCTCGTCGCTGCTCACCACGCTCACCGTAGTGATCTGCTGGATCACATCCACCACGCCGTTCTGCTTCACCGGTGCCTTTATAGGCGCTGTCTTAGTGGTCTTCGTTACTGTGGTAGTTCGGGACACTTCGGTCGGTTTCTTGCCAGTCGTTGATGATTTCAGAGTCGTTGTAGTCGTTCTTGTCGTAGTGGTCTTACCGCCAATTGGAGCCTAATACAACGTGAAGTATTTATTTATAAACCATTATTCTATCACAATATGTCTGGTCTGTGAAGAAGGGGGCAAGCTTACCTTTGCTTCAATTTTCTTAGTAGTGGTGCTAGTCCTGCTAGCGGTCGTAGTTTTCGAGGCTGTAGTTCGTGATGCGGATAACTGTTTGTTTGCAGTTTCCTTGATCTGTTTCTCTGTGTCTGGAGCCTTGGCTGCTGGCCTGGCAGAACTCAATGCTGTCCTAGGTTTTGGTGCAGCAGCAGTAGTCGCTGGCTTTGGTTTCGGTGCAGCGGCAGTTGTTGATTTTGTTACGCCAAGAGTGCTGGTTCGAGTTGCTGTAGTCTGTGTGCAGATAATGAGATGTAAAAATGAGATACATAACAGTGATGTAACATGTAATGTAACGTACCTTTGTTGCAGTAGTAGTCGAAGTCTTGGACGTAAGAGTAGAAGGCCGTGGTTTAGCAGTAGTGCTGGTAGTTCCAGGCAGTCTAGCAGCAGCAGTGGTCTTGGCCGGTGCCGAAGCAGATTTCGGAGTTGTACTGGATGCTTTGGTAGTTGCAGTGGTTGCCGGCTTACTAGTAGCCGTAGTAGTTTTGCTTGGACTAAGTTTGGCCGCAGTTGTGGCTGGTGATTTAGTCGTTGTAGTGGTAGTTGTAGTTTTCTTCAACAACGATTGCCTAATTGGTGCTTTCACATCTCCATTGGTCAACGGTTTCTTATCCGTAGCCGTCTTTGATGTTGGAGTAGTTGCTGGTGTCTTAGGTTTGGGTGTAGTCTTGGCTGCAGGTGTTGTCTTGGATGCCGGAGTGGCGGCAGTAGTAGTTTTAGTTTTAGGAGTTGTTGGTTTGCTTGCGCTGAGTCTGGCAGCAGTTGTGCTAGTTGTAGATTTCTTTTCAGTAGCGGCTGTGCCAGTTTTAGACGGCAATGGTTTAGTGGGAGACGTTGGGGTGGATCTGTTTGTTGCTGGTTTCTTAGAAGCTGGAGTTGCGCCGGGTTTGGCTTTCGCCGGTGCTTTGCTTGCTGCCGTTTTGCTCGCAATTGTGGTTTTACTTACAGCTGTAGTTGCCGCAGCAGCTACACCAGCAGCAGCCACTGTTGCTGCAGCGGCGGCTAAGACTGCATCGGCAGCCTTAGATTCTGTTTCCACAGCTTCGCTTACAACGGGAGTTTCCTGTAACTTCTCAACAGCTTCCACAATTTGCTGCGGTTCTGGGCTACCTCTCTTCAGTTCAGGGTCTTCAGTAACAACAGCTGGAGTTGGAGGTGGTGTATCGATGCCTTTAGTCTCCTCACATGGCGAAGCGATCGTGTGAACTGGGAATTCAGGTTCAATTGTCTCCAATTTAATTTCAACAGGTTCCTGATTTTCACGTCGTAATGGATAGACACATCTCCACTCCGGGGGCTCATTTATTTCCAAATCAGCTAAATGTGAAGGCTCCATTTTCTCAGATGGACTAAGTGGAGATGTGATATCTGGAACCTCGGATCTCTCCAAGAAAGAATTCATTTCTGACGGTGTGATCTCGCTTTCTACATTTGAGACATTCAGTTTTTCTGGTACAATTTCAGACGCTGGTGTTTCATCAAAGTTCGTTGGCATTTCTTCAATGGCTTTTTCAATTTTATTTGCGGTATTAATGATTTCATTTGAAAGTTCTTCCTTCAGCTCACGATCAGGATCTGATTTCTCTTCAGTCAACTGAGCTGACACTTCATTGATAATATCAGATATACTTTCAACTTCTTTTTCTAGAATTTCTGTAGTTTCTTTCTGCATCTGGCAAATTTCATTCATAGCGTCTGCTACTGTTTCTTGAATTTGTGAAATTTGTTCTTCAACTGGTTTTTCAATGACTACCTCGGTTTCTTTGTGAATTACTTCGAATACTGGTGATTTGGCTTCATCAACTGTTTCAGTAACGTTAGAAATCTCTTCTTTATTGCTTGAGATAATATCAGCAATAGCATCAGAAATAAGTTCTTGGACTTCTGATTCTTCTTTGTTCAGTTTGCAGACAATTTCATCAAAGGCATTGGATGATTTCTCCACAAAGTCGGATACATTTTGCAGAAGTTCGTTGGTAAATTCTTGAACTGATTCAGATGTAAACTGTGCAACTTCGTCCTTTGGTTCTTCAGACAGTTCTACGGGGCTGGTCGAAGGTTCAGACAAGCCAGACTCAACTTTCAGAACTTGCTGAGTTTCTAATGGTTCGTCCAGTGGTGAAACTGGTGACTTGGCTGCACATTCAATATCAACTGCTGCTGGCAATGGAGATTTGGCTGTAGTCAACAATGGTGACTGAGCTTGATGGGCATCGTGTTCCAGTTCTTGAATAGGTGATTTCAGTACATCGTCCACTGGAGTTGCTGATGGTGATGTCTGCTGGTTCATTGCTGGTGACTTGGCAGGTTCATTGATTTCAATGTTGTCATCTTTAATAGAAGCTGTTATATCGGGCGATACCAGACCAGTCAATTCAGGAATGGGTGATTTTGGTGACAGAGGACCAACGGGTGAAGACAGCTCCATTGGTGAATGTGAATGAATATCGACAAGTGTGGATTTAGCGGTATCATCAACATCGATATGTACCGGCGATTTAGTGTATTCGCAAATATCGACATCTAAAGGAGATTTTGGTGCTTCACAAATTTCATCTGGCATAGGTGATTTTGTGTCAATGTGAATCGGTGAAGCTGTGAAGTCACCAGCTTCATTTGGTAATGGTGATTTAGAAATTTGGCAAACATCAACGGGTGATTTAGGCATTTCGCAAACGTCACTTTGCATTGGGGATTTTGGCAATTCGCATACATCATTTTGCAAGGGTGATTTTGATATTTCACAAACATCATTTTGCATAGGTGATTTTGGAATTTCACAAACCTCATCAGTAATATCTTCGACTGGCTTTGGAGACTTTGCCAAATCATCTAGCATTGGAGATTTAGCCAAATCATCTGGCATTGGGGACTTTGCATCATTAATTTCTGGAGATTTTGCCAAATCACAAACTTCCTGCGGAACTGCAATTTCTTCATGTATAGGTGAGTGTGCTGAATCAGTAAGTTCCTCATGTGTTGGAGACTTCTTCATATCACATACTTCAAGTGTCTGTGCCATGTCACAGACTTCAAGTGTTTCGGAAGACTTCGGTAAATTACATAATTCTGGACTCATAGCAGTATGACAAACTTCATCCAGAACAGGAGATTTGGCGAGATCACATAATTCATCTTGCATTGGAGATTTTGCAAGATCACAAACTTCATCTTGAACTGGAGACTTTGCGAGATCACAAATTTCATCTTGCATTGGGGATTTCGCAAGATCACAAATTTCATCTTGCATTGGGGATTTTGCGAGATCACAAACTTCATCTTGAACTGGAGACTTCGCGAGATCACAAACTTCATCTTGAACTGGAGATTTTGCAAGATCACTAACGTCATCCTGAACTGGAGATTTCGCAAGATCACTAATTTCATCGTGCACTGGAGATTTTGTGAGGTTACAAACTTCATCTTGAACTGGAGACTTCGCTAGGTCACAAACTTCATCTTGCATTGTTGATTTCGCGAGTTCACATACTTCATCTGGCATTGGTGATTTCGCAAGATCACTAATTTCATCTTGCATGGGTGATTTTGCGAGATCACATACTTCATCTTGCACAGGATTCTTTGCAAGAGTACATAAGTCATCTTGAATGGGTGTTTTCGGTAATTCACAAATATCGTTGTCTTCAAATGCTTCAATATTTTCCTTATTACTGAATGCAGGTGAGACGGCACTTTCAATTGTTTCCACTTCAGTTTTGAATGCATTTTGTTCTTGCAGTTCATCTACGCTGTCTGGTAACATTTGCACCTTGTTTAAATCGAATGGATTCGTGCTGAATCCATCTTCATCCTTGTCCTGATAGAATGACATACTCATTGGGTCCTGGGGTTTAGGAACGAAATCGCATTTGGAAAAATCTATGTCATCTTTGACGGGCGACAGCTGAGAGTCTGTGCTCGGTTCTACGGGACTAATGTCTCCCTGACTGGCACCTGTCTCGCTACTCAACTCATTATTTGCGGCAAGTTTCGTTTGTCCTTCGCTGATTAAACTATTTTCAAACTGGTAATTATCCTCGGATGACTTGACGTAGTTTGATGGATGGAACTCTATTTCGCTCACGTCTTTTCCATTTAACAAATTTTGCATGATTTCTTGCGAGGATAATGAGTGGCCCTGTAATTTTAATATATATATATA
>JAGJTL010000032.1:5400566-5413962 GCA_022063505.1 Calosoma granatense
TATATTGGTTAAATAAAAGATCAATGTGGGGTAATGAAATGTATTAGTAAAACTAACATTTTGATTGTCATGTCCTTTGTTTAACTCCTCGAACACTTCGCTGGGTCTCTGTTTGACTTCGTACTGGAACTCAACAGGACTGGGCACACTGATATCCATAGGGACTGCACGTCGGGGTGACTGGGCGATCAACAAATCGTCCATGACGTCTCTGTTATATGTGGGGGAGACTGTGTTCCTTGTCGGAGACACAGGAACGAATTCCTTAGCATCGGGATTCAACTGCGACATCTCTTCGGATTCTATATCAGACGGCTGCTCAGAAGAAACCTGTCATAATATATCAATGTTATGTTTATCTCACAGATGTCATGCAATGGCAGGAACGTATATGTATATACACTGAAATCCAATAAGGCTAATGGTTAAAGTTTATTGAAATGTTACCTGTTCAGTAGTTTCTACAGGAGGTACGTTCTCCTTTTGTTTTGGATCTACACGGTAATAGTTCCACTCGTCTTCTGAATCTTCACTCTCAACTACATTGTCAGCAACACCACTGTTGTCCAACACTGTAACAGAAAACAAACATGAGTATGTATTTGTAAATGAATATAAGAGAACAAGCGGAAATTCTAAATTTTACTACGTCGTATTTCAAGCTAACAGATTAAAGAATCGAGTGATCGCAGTTAATAATTTAATTAAAATTTCCGTAATGAGATGTAATTTATGTAATAATTTACCACAATAATGGCACAGCTAATTAATTACTAGGCTATTCACCTGTATGAACAATGCGACGCAGGTGGAACTGAACTATGGTGGAAAGCGGAGTATCGCACGAAACTTTCAGAAAATAACTTACGAAGTCACATAGAACTACTACAATAGTTACTTATTGTTACAGACAAAAGTGCTGGATATTTACTTTACGACAAAATATAATACTCGTATTATAATTGTATACGTAAGTTTACAAGAGCTGCTAAATCACGCATACATAATGAAAAGGGTACCATACAGATTTGCTATCCATTAGTCTAATCGAATTAATGATGCGAATAATGACGTGTCGAAAATTGCCTCGGATAATTGTATAATAAAAACTATAAATCTCGATAGCAGACACATGAAATATAATTTGCAGACTTATAATTAGATAAAGAACATTATTCAAAATTTTATTTACACTTCAATAAGCTAAATAATGTAAATAAAATTTGAACTTTGAATTCTATGTCAGGAATGTAATAAAAACTTAAAATATCTATAAGCATAAAACTGTGATTCTTTTTTTTCAACCTCCAAAGTATACAAGCATCGTGAGTGCGATCAACTCAGCGTGTTTATAGTAGAAGATATATTGGCAATGACCTAAACGATAAATTTGTTGTTCGAACGACACTGTAGATATGTGTAGACTAGACGCTCTATGCCAATGCATAGTTTACACAAATACCTATGCAAGTACGACGACACTTTCTGGCATTGAATCTCATAAGTAGTGTTCAACTAGACATTATTATCTGTAAAACATGCAACACAAAAGTAAGCATTGTAACAACGTAGATGTTTCGTTTAACAATTTCACTATTATCATCAACTTAGATTTCTAGCAGTATTGTACTTGTTCAGTGAGAGTTATTAGATAAATAACAGCGCAAAATTTAATTTCGTAATGTATATTTCATAGAAATTTAGTTTCCGGAATTGAAAAGTACATTTCCGTTTCTAATTTTAGATTAAATATTTATACAATATGCGTTATTATAGAGATAAGATAACAGAAGTGTAGGCGTTACAAGTATGAAAAATGTCATTGTAAATGATTAAATTACGCAGTTTTATAATAACCTTATGAAATGTAATTACATTTGTTAATTAAGAATTTTTGTATCAATTGTAATGGATATTTCGGTCGAAATCTAACACAATCAGAAGAACCGAACTGTTCAAAAACTGTAAGAATGTCCAAATCAACAGAAGAAGATAGTTTCAAAAGAAGTGTATACGTGGGTAATTTCATTTCCTGTTCTACGGGCAGGGAATAATGGGAAACTGGTTTTCTGACAGGAATAAATAAACAGAAGTTATTTGGTGGGGGTGATGTGGTTGTGAATGCAGTTGGCAACTGCCACACCCTTGTACGTCCGAGGAGGAGAGAGTAGTTCACCACCACCAGGCAGACACCTTTGAATCGATCTCGTCGGCTCGCCCTCTGCTGGCCCAGACGAACGTTCGTACGACGACCGGATCTTTCAACAGGTGTGTCAGTAGTGAACACGTTAGAACACGTCACACACTGTCCATTCTCGTTTAAATGTGTTTCAGTTTTGCACTTTATACCGGCTTAACATTTCAAGTGAAATGCGCTTGTGTAATGTAATAATAACAACGCGAGAGAGAAAAATTACTTTGCATTGCATTGTATCTGGAACAGTGGTGTTCAAGCATTTTTTCACATTCACCACAATAGTCTCTGGCATAAAATGTATTTGCCACATGTACTCAGGTGTCTAATTAATATTGGACACCACTGATCTAGAGTGATACTATTTTATGCTCATAGTTATTTAAGAAAATATACTATCAGCTTGACCTGATCTAGGCACTATTAGTATAAATCAATGAATTGTATGTATATTTTAAAAAAATGATACAAGGACGAGAGGCGCGCACTGTATTTTGGGATACCTAAATCGGCATGAATCCACAAGGTTAAATTTTCTAATTTAGTATAAATATTAAAATAATTGGATACCACTTTTGTTCTTCATGAATTGTTCGCCTAGAAACGTCAATGAATGTGTATTTCACTTATCTTAATGCGATAAGCAATTTATTATTGAGATAAAACAGATATTAAAATGCACCCTTAACCAGTAGTTAAATAAACAATGCATTGATAAAACGTTTTTTTTATTCGGCAGTGAAGTCGGTCATTATGTATTCTGTAGCATAATTGCCGGAACAATTGTAAGACAAGATGGCCGGGTGGTATTCGTGTGTCCCCGTAGTACAGATTACCAACATACACATATACACAGCAAGTTGTTTTACAAGACTGTCAACATAAGAAACACAATATTCATTGTTCTATTGAACGTGCTGTAATGATACCCGAGGCTTAAATGGGGAGAGTGCCGTGGATGCAGAAGAACACAGAACAAAAGACATATAGGCATGAGAGATTCTGATGGCTCAATAAAAGCTGACAACAACTGCGGTTATATCATACTGGGATAATTAATCAACATTCTGACGTAGCTAAGTAGTGTTATCATTTAACAAGGAGTAATACATTAACTCCGGTGTATGAAATTCAAGACGACAGACAATATTTGTCTACTGTTAACGCAGTGTATCGTATAACTTACTGGAAACATTATAAAATACACAGAATAATCCAAATTATCACGGAAATATATTAACAATTATATAATATTTGAATTTAGTTTCAATATTTGTTACTTTGATAAAATATACTAGTTATAAAAATAAATACACTTTATGTTTTGGAATTGATAAATCAAACAGTACTTTCTACAAATATGCGATAAAAAATTGAAACGTGTTACGTATGACCTACCTCAATAGAAAAAATTTAAAACAAGACTTCAATATGCATACTGATTATATTACGTATGATAAACATATTTACTGATCAAAGTATATTACGTCTCATAACGCCGGATATGTGTCACGTAACATTCCATGAAACATCATCTAATATTATATTATTCTTACTGAACTAGTAATTAATGTCTTCCTACTTCGGTATATTTGAATAAAGAAATAAAATGCACTCATTCTAACGGCTTTTGTTAAAACTGTTCTGCTAAGGGAAAAATATGTTAATTACCTTTCACAATACTTTCATAATTTCTAGTCGACTAGACTTTTAATAGACCCACAATAAAATGTTTATCAGAACATAACATTTCTGAAGTGAGTCAGAAACTTATTTATAGAAATACTAGAGAAATTACCAGTTATCATCGGGTTCAAGAGAAAATATATCACGCTCTATTTGAAAAATTATGTATGAACAAATTTCTATTTTTTAATGTCTGCTATTTCATCAGTCAGTGATTCAACAATTTTCTTCTCTCTGAATATTTCAGTTAAAACTGAAATTATTTTTACATTAAGACGTATGAAGTTCCGTTGTGCCCTAATTTTATTTAATATTTCATAATTGACGTCAGCAAATTCATTAAATGTGGATTAATGTGTACGCAAATATTTAAATTTGCTACATTGAAATACCGCATATGATAAGATAAAAATACACTAGAAGAATACCGCGTCATGAGAGTCATGCATAGTAGCTACAAATTGTTATATATACATATAACGTCCTTGAGACATCACACACAAAACATGAGAAACAATTATATTGTATTTAAAATAGGAAAGAATTAACATGATATTGAAGATCGAAGGTACCACGTCCATTAATGCAAATCAGTTTTACAAGAGGGGTTCAAATCTATTCTACATTTAGAGGCCTACAAGTATTTGTGTTGCGTCATATTGAATTCAAACGCACGTCTATGCGTTAAAAAAGTATACTACAAAATATATAAAACTTGTTACAGTAAATATTAAATATGAAATAATTTACAACTTTACTTACTGAAGTTTTTACAAGTTTTATGTTTTAATTTACGGCTATGCACATATTTTATGAGAAAAAGCAGTAGCAGAAGAACTATGCAGTAAAGTAATAATAGTTTTTAGTAAACACGTACAACGCAATTGTTAGGTTAAATTACTTTGGATATCAGTAATGCTTTCACTCCGTTGTATGATTTCCAATTCTAAAAATATACTTAAAATTATTTTTGTAATAAAAATTACACTAGTACAACAGCCAAACTGTGAATCAACTTATGAATAATATATCCAAAAGAACCAGAACTTTCTTCAGGCCCGGACGGTTACCTTAAAAGGCAGGTCGTAACGAAAGCATTAAAACACGCTCTTGGGAAGAAGTATGAAGAAATAAACACCCAAACTACACTTGAAAAATGTAAAAAGACGACATATTTACGTACCGTTGTTAGTATGTCGCTCTCATTGCAATAAATACAAGGAGACCGCAAAATACAACGTATTTATTTAAATAAATTAGGCACTACACTTGAACACAGAAGAAAACAACACTACACAATGCAAAACCGGCATTCAACTGAACACGGCCGGTTCATAGCAGTACCGGAACAGAGAGTGCGCAGTCGCTCGGCTTTCGTCGGCTTCACTCGGACATGGGCGTGCGGAAAATAATTTAAATAATGGAGAAGGCTACACATATATAAATATAATGATATTCACGAAGGAAACGTAATTTCTAAAAAATACTGTCACCTCACATGTAATTAATATTTACTTTCTATGAACATGTTTACAACCAATATTAATAAGGTACCTTTTTATTCAAGCATACTTATTATGTAGAAATTGTTGAAATGTACGTACTATGTGCATTTGAAAACTATAAAACATAGATACCTAATGAAAGGTACATAAAATATATGTATTTCACGTAAAATTCTAGATGGTAAAACATAAAAATGTAATTAAAATGAATGAAGTCACGCTCGGGGTATGGCTCATTAACTAATTGAGCTCTGCAGTGCCGTACTATAAATTTAATTAATCATATTAGCATACCATGTTACCGGGGCGTCTCATAAGTCTACCTTTCTAGTCACTAGGTCATTTACCGGATATGTTAATAGCGTGCCACTAAATTATGAACAAGTGTACTAGACACTATATACACGAATAATCCTATTATATACGAGTATATATATGAAATAACTACGTGTACTAAGTACTGGACTCTTCGTCTAACCGTATACCGATGTTTCACTCAACCAGGTAAATCGTAAGTCATCTATAAACATGTCTAGTCATCGTATTTCACAATAAACAGCTAAAACTAAACATTGGATACGATTCACTGATTGTTCTTGGATTTGTTACTTTATTCCATTATTTTGTTGTCACAAGAAAAATCAAGGCTGTTTATAGAATAAAGAGTTGTTGCTTCTAAGGTTTTATATATTAAGCAACATAGTGTGTTATCTGGGAAATAATACACACATTAAACAAATACTTTGTGCATTTCTACATTCTCACACTTTATAAAAGAATTAGGCGTGGCAGGAACTCTCATATCATTCAAGTTGCATTTATATTAATTTGCATTATTCATACATAGACACTGTTATCATTTCACATCTGTTTCTTCTTTAGCCTCCTACTCGGAATGTTTCACTTCCTCAATGGTTTTTTTGCAGAGGTATGGCATTTTTTTCAAAAGGAAATATGTAAACATCTGGTGAATGCCAAACAAAATTTGGCCCATGTTTTTGGCTAACAATATAATTTCATTGTAAATCAGATGCATAATTAGATATTCATATTTATATCAATACTTTTCTTGAATTTTTAATATTATATTTAACAAAATGTATTTTCATTTTCAAAAGCTATTTTAGATTTTTAAAATGATTTAAGATTTACTACAACATGTTTACAGAATATACCGCCGGCGGACTTTAGAAGAAAAATTTTTCAATTTTCAATCTCCTTTTATGAAAGAAAATAAAAATATCCTCTATACAGAAATTCAGTGTACAACTGCTAAAAATATAACGAAACAAATAAAGAAAATAATAAGAGAAAGCACTTTCTTGTATGTTTTGTCATTTCTATTATACTTTTATTTAATTCACTCATTTCAAATATGCATTTCTGTCTGGTCGTAGACTGGGGTTTCTGCCAAGAAAATTGCTTTGGTTCGATAATACCGAATATTTGTTCTATAACTTTAAGATATAGAATAAATAGGCAATAAAAGGATTAACTGCTAGTATAATGTAAAAAGTGAAAGATAAGATTAGTAAAAATGGCAAACTGCCAACTAACAGCAGATGACGTGACAGCCCAGTCTATATTTTTAACACAATGACTGATGACAAAATGACAAAAAATATAGTATAACTGTAGCAGAAATTAGAGACAAAAACTGAGAATGATAGATGTACGAATCTGTGTTCCACGGAGAATACGTGACAAAGCATGATATCGATAAATAATTAGTGAATTATACCGTTTAAATGAATAAAACGCAATCAATTATCAATAAATCCTTATTTATTTGTAGAATCATGAAGTAATATTCACGTCTCTTACTAAATATTTTTCAAAATAAAATGAAACGCACCTGTTAAAATCTGTTTACGTACTAATTACATTATATGTGACAATTACAACAAAAAAGCATCCATTATTGGCGCTGCAATTTACAGTAAAAAATAAACTTATTACGTGTTTGTGACGAATTAAAATTAACAGCAAATAATTACAACAATTAGCTGAAGCAGCGACGGCCAGACATACGGGTATCAGGCACGATACAACTGGCTTACTGCATTTTAACAAGTAAAACAAAGATAGTACAATGCACATTTTTGCACACCCAGACTTCATAAATATTGAAAAATTAAGTACGGTTACGTCATTTTCACACAGCAGACTTGTCGTATCACTGAACTCATGTTTCTCTTCAAGGATAATCTTAGGAGTAATGAACAACGCAACTAGAAATTATGTCAGTAAAAAACCACAAAATTAAAGTAAATATCTGTACAATTTTTCATATAAATTATCAAATATAAATCGTTATTTGTTAACACCATCAAGTAAAAAATATTTTCATTAAAAAAATGTTTTAATCATCAAATGAAACTAGTTTTGATTTGCCACGCCCTACTGATCGAAAATGAGTTGGAATAAAAAAAATCCTTTCTATTTTCTAGTCCAATAGATATTTTTTTAACGAGATTGTCGACTACGACTGGGTTAACACATCTATAGTAGGGATATACAAAAAAAAACAATATTGATTATTTATATCGCTATACTGATTACGAAGCGGAAACACAAGTATATACGTTATCAAACTTGTTTATTTGCTTTTAGGGTCACATAATATTGATTTTATCCAGTAGTCCTAAAATTACTAGAAGGGCCGTAATATTTTAATATTCATTAACAGTTTTCAATTAACATAAATTTATACAAGCAACTAGCAATTAAAAACCGACATTCGATTATTCGAGTTTAATGATCGTAAATATAAAGATTGTACTTGTCTTGGCTATCACCGATACAAATATGTATAGGCGAGCAAATGTCATGTTGATAGCGAACGGATATTTTTAGAAATAAACGTTTATACAACTTGATAAAACAATCATTGCTTTATTATTCACGACAGCAGAATAACTAATCGCCAATGTAACGGTTTTCTGTCGCATGCCAATATATTTGCAATTGCTCCTGTCAAAATGGTTATGAAAATATGCAATATCGTATATCTATTGCAATGTAAACACACAAATAATCGAACATTAATTAATCCGTAAATGAAATACGTTCAAATAATATAGAACCTTTCTGTTTTTTCATTTTTAAATAATTTCGCTAATAATAAATGCATTAAAATAAATAATATTCAATTATTGATGCAATATTTGAAAATGCAATTAAAATTTAGATATTCTGTTACGAAATGAAATTTATTAATTTTGTGATTTATGTTTAATCTGATATATTCACCGGAGACATAAAATGTGCAAATCAAAGTTTTTAATTTCACTGATTTATGAATATGTATCAGCAAAATATTAGAATAAAATTACACTTGTATATTTCAAAATGACATATCAGGTTTAAACATGATTGCACATTACTGCGTATATATGTTTCTTTGTTCTAAGTTTCCTATAATTGGATTTTCCGGTTAACTATATAATTAACATGTAAAACTATTGCATAACTATTTTGTGTTTTTAAAAAATAGTTTGAAATCACGACAAGCCAAAATTGATAATTTCCGATATTTAAATGGTACAAAAAAGTATCTAGAAATCACGAATGTTAATCATACAAGTACAACGTATTATTTTCTCGCAATTTTCCGTCTTAAGACCCAGAGAGTATGGTCTGCACGCGGGCTGTTATTCCATATGAGTTGATTACGGTTATTACATCAGTAAGTCAAGCATCAAGCACGTTCAAGCATGTATGGCAAGTGAAAAACCATGTATGTATGTGAGTATCAATATAGAAACGAAAAAAACATACATGACAACAAAAAAATATGAGACACTTTTTATATCACATTTCTTCATTGAATTTGATATTCACATTCACATTTGTAGGTTATTTCTTGAATAAATGTTACTGATAAATGTTTATGGGACACGATACATTAGCTACAGAGATTCAAATGAAAGAATACTTTTTTGCCAGATGTTCTATTTTAACAAAAACTGATTATGGTTTCAGCTGGAATTGGACCTGATCCATCAGTGTCATATATAATTCTGGTTTGCACGAAACAGCACCACATGCACTCATATTTTGTACAGTTTTTCTGGGAACATTAGCAATGTTATTTAAGTGTGATATTTGGTACTTGTGTGTAAAATATATCAGTAATAATTATTATACATACCGAGTAAACGAATACTTGAGATTCAACTAAGTAAATTAGCTATATTGTGTATTTATGTGGATTAACAGGACTCAGCTCTATACGGATTCTACAGTTATGCGTGAACGCAGCGCTGGAGAATTTAAAAAATGCAAAAAGTTATTTTGCATCTACCGTATGCTTCATTTCTCCTGTTTTCAAGGTTAAGATCACGTTACATTCTATATGTATATTAAACACAGAGTGCGTTAAGATATACAGTTAATTCATAAATACACAAATATCGGATTTATATAGTCATTCTCAATGAAAATTACTGAAATATTCGAAATACATGTTTACCTTACATTCTTTAGAATTCACTTTATTAAAACGGACTAAATTAATCATTATCTCTAATAGTGTGTATATTAATTATGTCTGTCTGTCATATTAAGGACTTCAACACATCGTCACGTGATAAGTAGTCCGAAACTGCAGTAAAAACATGGAAAACTGTGTATCTAATATCCATTTGTCCGTCATATAACATGAGTTATATGGTTATTAATGAACGTGCGTCTGAATTGGATTAGACAACATCCTGATGCTTGCGGGCATATAGCGACGTGTGCCGTTCATTAGTTCAGTTTCTACCAATCATTTATATTAATTAGTTTTTCTTTCTAGTTAACTATGGACTGGTTATGCTACATATCTGTGCTAATATTTCTATTTGTAAGAAGACTATAAAGTATTTTATGTATTAATCAAACGGTTTATTACTAATCTTTAATCGACAGGTTCTCTGTATATTATACAATTTCTATATTACTTTTTTATTGACGGTATTTATTTATATAAGATATTTATCATTACCGAGATATCTCAACTATTCAGAATGCAATTTGTAAAGAATCAGAAACGTTTGTACAAATTAACAGTACTAGTCTAGTTCTCTGAATCTGCCGTTTAAATAACATAACATTTTAATAATTTGCCTATTTATTTGCAAGTGGAAGTCTGTAAATCGACATTCCATAACATGCCTAGGGATACATGTTACCAGCTGCGTATACCGTATGATGCGAACGATGTTTTTTTATTCAATTCAAAAACTGGAAACAAAATGACTTCCACATATTTCCATTCAACCATGCTTTTGCGTTTTTGAAATACTTTATAGTTTACGTGTGTGAGTTAAAGAAGATGTCGTTTAATTTTTTCACATATATCAGCATGTTATATTATTTATTTAGTAAACAGAAATTAATTTCTAACGGACAATTATAGCGTAATAAGAGCTCGTGTAGGTGAAAGATGTACGGGCAATTTGGATACCAAAAACAAAAGGAACATTTCCGACGAGTCTAGGTGGCGTTCCGGTCTATTTTAAGATGCGAAAGAAACAAGACAAGTACGGCATTTCCTGTAACTAATAACCATTCCGAAAAGATCAGCATTCGAAGATAACCCACTGACATCACGGAATGTTTGCGCTTGCACCGAACCAAGAGATATATAAAACCTAGTCGAAACGATAATCGTGTTCTCGGACCATCCATTTCTAGTATAAGGAAGTGATTTAAAAAATTTCAGATGACATTAAACTTCTTCGAGCATAGATGAATCTTACATACAAAATTTATTAAGGTTTATTGCTTTTACAAGAATGTACTTTCGTACGTATAGCTAGTACTGGTTTTAGAAATAACTCAATCATTCGTCAAATACAGTATTTACAGCTTTACACAGAAATAACATAACCTATGCACTATTCATCTAACGTCCGCCATTACCGGCATCATAACAACGTATAGGTATTGCTAATTGACTTCAATAACTGCTATAACAGCTACAGGCGATCAGGCAAATAAAAAATAATAAATACGCAAATGAACCCTCGGTGCTTCGTATAAAACAAGACTAATAACATGGAAGAGTGCACCATTCCATATGCAGTGAAAATAATTACGATTTATGATAGTGGATTCCTCTGCAAAACCAGATATGGTGGGCATTTATTTATTACTGCCTGTGTATGCATAGAAAATATTTTTTTCTTCTATTTTTCCACAGAACAAATATCTGCACGGGGGGAAGTTCAGTTCCTGTTCAATGCAAATAAGTAATAGTGTCCCGAGGCATCCTGTTCATTGGTTGAACTCGTGATGTAATAACTGTTGTACAATTCAGAATGAATTGTAATATGTTTTATCAAACGAATGTTCATTAGTTTCAAGTACCACATGGATAAATTAGTAATTTATAAGTTCATTTACTATTTTTAATGTTACCACATGTATAATTACAACAGTCTAGAAATGTCTATGAACTATATACGATACAAAAAAATATTATAGCACTTCTTTCGTATACATTATAAGAACTTTATCCTTACTTATAAGAATTAAATTCCCCGTTCATTTTATTAAAGTTATTATAATCTACGAAGTAAATCTGTCACAATGTTTGTATATTCAATTAAATTTTAAAACATCAAATAGAACGCATTATCATGGGCGTTAAAAGGTTTTTTTCGATAATGCTATTATTCAGTAGTAAAAAAAGAGAAGAAATTCCCCCTAAGTAGACCTAACCTCACAAAAGAGATCGGTGGTTCCGAACGGAAAGCGCTTCACGGTTTTCTGGAGTAAAAATGAAAAGCAAAAACCGTGACAAAAAGACAAAAGAGTAAAATCTAAAGACAGAAGAGGAGAGTGTCGGGGTAAGGCAAGGCGACGGGTGTCGAGGAATGCCTGCTGTATGTATGTACGTACGTATGTGTATGTACCTATACAGTGTTAGAGTGAAGCGCGTGGCAACAACGAACAACATCTCTTCGAATGCAAGCAGACGTTCTCGACTCTCCAGCGGCGGTTATTTTTGGGCGCTACGGTTTTAAAATGAGCATCTGACATTCGTGTTGGAGGTTCATTAACACTGGTTGTCTGTGGCAGGGAACACCAGCAAGCCGGAGTGTGAGACTACAAAAATAAATGTCTCCGAAGCGGCCATACAGCTTCTATACCGTCTTCAGATCGTAGCGTGAACCACGCGGGCGACACTACGAACAAATAAAACTCGAATATCTACAAACATGTACGTATGTATGTGTGTACATGGTGAAATGTTTGCATACACACATACATACATATCTAGAAATGCGTTCTACTCTGAATGTATGTGTATGTGCGAGAAAGAATATGCGATGGCGATGCATACACAAGGTTATTTTTGCGAACGCAATTTAGACAAGATTTATTATACAGTCGAATTTTTTCAATGCACTGCTCACAGAAACTTGAATCTTTTTTTTTTAATTTGGGTGTCACAGAGTTGACGGATTGTTTTCAGGTGGCGAAAAACAATTTTTCGTTTTGCTGTAACTGTTTTCGGAGGCTTCCATTTTATATTTCCTGAGCAAAAACGACTTACAGTTATAGGAGTTAGGGCGTGCCTATTCCTGTTTTGTAAATGTAAATAAATAGAAGTTTCCTTGTATAATGTATTAATAAAACTTCAAAGAAAAAAATTGTTAATGCATACAAAATCAAATTAATGTTAAATATTATTGTATTTGTAATGGTTGGAAGTTACAACGGTACAACTGAACAAAGCTTAATTAAATATTCCGTATTTTCAATTCCATGTGAACGAACAAAACAAATCACTGTTTTTTTTCATAATTTACTGTGACATTATTCAGATGCAAAAAACCAATTTCAACATGGCAATTTGTTTGCATAACGGAAGCAGAAATCAATTATTATTTATAAAAAATAAATTAAAATATAAACATATGAAGATGCATCTATGAGATAACTACAAAATATGTTTAATGAGATTTTTTTTTAATTCAGTGCATAGGATTGAATCATTTATTGTTAATAGATTATG
>JAGJTL010000032.1:5414063-5462462 GCA_022063505.1 Calosoma granatense
GAGATAAATACAAAATATGTTTAATGAGATTTTTTTAAAATTCAGTGCATAGAATTGAATCATTGATTGTTAATAGATTATGCTGTAGCATCAAATATTCTATACGAATGAAAAATATATATGCAAACAGTGCACTAAATGTACATTTTAAAAATATTATGAAAATAAATCGATATTAAAATCAACGAAACAAATATATAAATGTAAGTTCAGTTCAGGTTTAATATGACATACAACGGTCTTGTTTTTTTAAAACATTATTGTTTCACCCGTAATAATTATGATTTATTCTATTCTTAAATAAGCATACCGTTTCAGCGTTATAAATTGTTATTACGAATATTGTTAAAAAAAAACAAGTATTTCTGATCTAATTGTTACTTTCAAGATTATACAGAAGAGATTTAAGCAAAATTGTTATTGCTAATTAGATTAATACATCCTGTACTTGTGTCTGCTTGTTATCAATAAACTATATGATAATGTATAAAAGGCTATCATTTCATATGCACTCAATTTCAGACGAACATTATATTCCATCTAAATAAAGTCACATACAGTATTATAGCAATAAACTGTATCTGCTTATGGGTTTCTATTATTTTGCAATAAACGTTTAATATTGTCAATGTGTTTGGCACAACAAAAACACAAAGTGTTTCGAGAGTTTTGTCCATTTTTAGTGGACGTGTGAATGCAACATCGAAACATTGATTGCATTTAAAGTGCACGCTCGACTATTTTATGCAGACATAAAAGATGGTATGTTTATTCTAATAACTGTTGCTGGTTATGGACACGTACAGTGTGGGTGATTCTACTTACCATATTCGAGGTACGGCTGATTCATATCTTCATACATAGACACATATGTATGCATACATAATGTACTGTATACATATGTGGAGTACATTAACATAATTATTTTGTTTTGAAATGTTTACCTTCATTACGACATCAAAATCAAGAATTATAAATTGAACTAGTTATTTTAAATTTTAAATTCTATTATCCTAAAAAAAGTAGGAAACGTACATATGTACAAACATATGCTTTGAGTAACTGTATTAACGAATGAAAGTGGTTGATTTAAGAGTTACATTTCGTAGCGTATGATATTGTCTATGTACGATATTTCAAATAAGTAGTACAAGCCAACACAGGTAGGCATGCAACATGTACTACTATGAAATATGGCATATAACAGGTTATATATGTGCACAATGTCACATATGATATGGTCTATTTATGTGCGTTACATTTCATTCAATTATTCGTAGCCTAATATTACGAAATACGTAACATAGTATATTGTATAGTGAATTTATGTTATTTTTAACACATTAACATTGCTCGGATTATTATGGAAAAAAATTCGCAAGCAAATACTACAGGATTTTTAACTTGAGAGAGTATTTATTATAACTCAATACAAATACGCGAAATGGTGAATAAAGCAATATGATGCAGCGAACACGGATATAAATTCATTCCGACCATTTGAATGCATTTTGTTATTTATTCTATTCTAAGCTGTCAACATAATATGACGGATGAAATTGGTTTGTGTGATTTTGACAGTAACAGATCTGAATCGAGTGAACAATGCATAGAAATTATGTTTGGTTTTTAAATTTTTGAACAGCTATTTTACAAACATAACTTTCGTATATCTCTTCATTTAATTTGAAAGCACAGTAAACAATTAAAACAATTTTTGATAAAACCCATAATTAAAGCAAAATACGGACTAATCCTGTATGTGTAGTGATTATACAAAATAACCGATTGCGAGATTTTGATGCAAGTACACGTTAATATATAATTTAGTATAGGTTAATCTCTACCTGCAAGTATATTATTACACTAAAATTAAGCCTGTTGGATCATTCTGTATTACTTGACAGAATATATGTAATATTATACTACAACTTAATAATCCCTTCAGTAACGCAAATCTCTGTATTCTGTTATCCTTAACTACAGTTTCAACATTCCGGTTTCTCTAGCAGCAATTCACGTTCTGAATTACTCTGAACTGAATTTGATGTATACCTCCATATGTCAAGCACACTTACTACCTCTAGTAAGGTGTGTGTGCCGAATGTTATACGGGAAACATGAGAGGTAGGACTTACAGTAGTATTATCTGTAATAGTAGCACACAAGCGGACACGTATAATTTGCATATGTGGTGGCAGGCGCTCGCTCCGTCAACCCTCGTAGCCGCGGTGACGAGTTGTGTCGTGCTGGCGGGCGTTCAGGCGTCGACAGGGTCCCGTGGGACACCGGTCGGGACTATCCGACCGCCTCGTCACCATGACGACCGAATAATGCACTCGATAATCCGATAGAATACCATCTCTCTCACGCTCACTGGGTTCACGCAGCCAGGCTCGTATTTAACATCGAAGGTAAAAGCGGTTAATGTTTTATTTATAGAGAGACTTTTGTGTGCAATGAAAAGAAGGGATTTGAGGGAAGCGCTTTAAATTCTGGAAAATAAATGAGGCAGTGTGATAAATCGATAAAGGGATAATAATCTATGCGGCTGTAAGAGTATTTTGTACGAGTATCGTTATATTTATTGCTATATTAATATTTGGAAATATAAAGAACAAACTTGTAGCCATAATCTCAACTATAGATTATTTTAAATTTCGTAATGTCAATAGATTTATCAAATTAATACCGAAAGTGAATTTGTATTTGACAATTTTGCCTTACTTCAATATACGATAACTGACACAACTTTGCACCCCCTAATTCCTACCCTGCACGGTGGACGTTGAGCAATGCGCTTCTTCTATAATGATCAAACAAAACACGGAAATCTAGATGACTGCCGAATTCCTATCGTAGTGGAAGACTTCGCCTCCACGGGGGGACATTACCACGTTATTTTCCGGACGCGTGGCGTTCATTCCCTTCATCTCACTATCAGCACAGCCACCCATGATCTATGAATTGGTCCTGTGATGTGATCTCTTCCGAATTCTGATTTAATTCAGTGGAATGAACAGGAGGGCGCGTTTTTTGATGAATAATTTTTGACTCTAGTGGACATTTATGTGTTGACTAATTTTGATGACATGCTTTATTGGAGATGAAATTGAGGGCGGCTTAAAAATTATACGAGGGTTAAACGTGAATAAAAACATGAGATTTAAAGGATATATTGAAGTGGATAACATCGAACATTTTTTTGCCAGAATTTAGAAGAATTATTGATATGGTGTATGGATTTTCTTATATGACATCAAAAAGTTCTCAGCGATTCAAGTTTTTCAAGGATTCTGCTTGGAGAAATCCTTAAAAAATATATAATTCTTGTCACTTTTGATATAAAACTTTTAGTATTACACATTTATTGTTTTTATATAGACCGGAAGACATAAAATAAAATTGGCAAAAAATCGGTTACTTTTCATCAAGAATAAATATCAATCATAACAAAAACCATCATAATGGCAATTCTTGCTAGTTTTTTTATGCGCTTCAAGAAGTTTTTATAGTTCTAACGAAACTACGAATGTCGTACGATAGAGAAACATTTTATAGCACAATAAAATATATTGTTGGTATTCATATATAACTTAATTTCTATATATTATATGAGAAAAAGTAAGAAAATTTGTATATTACAAAATAGTTGAAATGTTAGTGCCATAATTCCACTAAAATGCGTAAACGGGAATTTTTGTGAAGAAACATGTGAGGAATGCAAATTTCCGGATCGATTCACTTTTTCATGAAACTACCCTGTGATGCTGATAATAACACAGAGAGAGAAAACATATTTCAATCGACATAAAAGAATATTCCATTTTCAAACAATAAAAGCCTATAATTACACAGTTTTTCATCTTTTTAATATTGCCAAGTTTTGAATAATGAAAACGTGAAGTTCTCCATTTAATAACTTCCAGTATTCATGAATAGACAAGAGATTTGCATCGCAATGGAAATGCTTTATGAAGCGTAACTAATTGGGCCGCGGACGCCGTCATGTCGAAAATTATTGTACACCTATATAATTAAAGTTTTACTTCAACCTGAAAATATGTACGTGCCGTGGTGAGAATGAATATTCATATTATCTACTAAATATCACGCCTCAATGAAATTTCAATTTTAGTTGTTACATTACACATCATGTTCCTATTTCCGTCCAGAGTTATCAAATAATTTCAGGTGATTTGGAGATACATATGGATATCTTACGTATATGTTTTCTGACCTTGTGTTTCTTAGGATACACAACAGTTAATAAATCTGCGCTATTTATTTCTGTTGGATATCCTGTCGATTAAATAAATGAACTAAAACCCACACGGATCTAGTTCAGGCCGTAAAAATCTACGCAGTGCGAGAGAGAGATTTTATATTGGCTCGGGGCACTATAAAACTAGGGTTATAGTTACAAAGAGTAGTAAAAAACACTTACCGGAATCTGCAGGTGGTGTGGGTGTTTCTTCTCTGGCTTCTCGTTTCGGTTCGAATTCGCTGCTCTGCTGTCTCTGTAGCTCTAAGTCTACATCCAGTGTGTCCATTTTGTCTACCTCATCAGGCGGGTTGTTATTGCCGTTGCCTTCTGCAATAGCTTTGGCGGATGCCAAAGTTGGTGACAATAGTACATCGTCTATCGTATCCACATCTGTTTCCGGTCCAAAATCATCATCGTCCTCGTCAAATTCATCGGCGGTTCTTTTACCGTTACTCTGTCTGTCCATAAAGCAGAGTTCAGCGTCTGACGGTGATTTATCGTCCTTCGTGCCATTCTGTTTGTAATCTCCGGCGCACTCTAAAAGTGGACCGCGTTTTTGGAACACATCGAATAAGTCGAATGCATTGTTTGTGGCATTGTTACTGTTATCGACACGTGTGTCCATGTTTGCAGCAGACCTGGCTGTCCAGCCCCAATCGGCGGACAGTTTCTTTGCGATTTTAGAAGGATCTTTCAAGAAAATAACGATCACTGAGATATTGTCACGAGAACCTTCCTGTTTGGCCAATTCTACCAGATGTTCGGCGATTCCTTCTACGTTATCTGTAATTAAAGAATATACGGAATTTTATAACATGTCTCACTTCGAATTAATTGTTCTCATAAATTATCATTGAAACTTAACTGTTACAAGATGTATGATCTAATGTTCCATTTACCTACTAAATTTGATTAGATCACTCACATACATCTGTGAATACCACCAATCATTAAACAGAATACTGTGCTAATATTTCGTTGCAAAAATTACTGATATGCTACATATTATCTAGATAATGGTGGATAAATATTTTGGCGATTAGTTTTAATCAAATAAACAATATTTATCCATGATAAAAATGATAATTTCAGATAACGAAAAATTGAAAGTTATAAATATTTGCACATACAAATATTTGAACAAGGAAAAGTGATAATAAAAATCATTTGCGTTTTTTGATAGTTTATCTCGCAAATACAATTTAATAGCAAATTTGAGCATGATCAGCGGAAAAAACCGAGCGCGAAGTGTTGGTAACGTGTGAGTGAATATATGGATATTACAAGGCCGGGATGAGATACAGTGGATACGGAGAGGATGAAATCAGCAGTCCAGAAACCGTATCGTGCAAGGTGGCCAGAGGACAACGACCGCTCCGACTGCAGTGCCGTCTCTGTCACAGACCAGTGAGTGAAGACGCCACGCGTGATGCATCGCACGATCTCAATTACTGGCAATCAACAACAACAAATTATCACTCGCTATAGAAAATACTTCATAATCTAGCAACACATTATCCACAGCACACGACACCACACGCAAACCTTTCAATATATACTTATGTTGCACTATTATTATCCAGATTTGGATTGTCAGATTCTAAAATACTGAATTATGTCAGCATAAATGTATAAACTGTCCTTCAACATAAATGTTATTTCATGACTTTAAAATTTCAAATATAATTTCACGTAATTTAAAAATATATACAAATACAATTAATCTTTTTGATAAAATGCGACATAAAATGCTAAAAATATTTCATCACATCGAATTTGCAAACCAATATATTTTTGAAATTCGTGAGAAATTTCCATCAAAATTTCCAGCGCATAGTCAAAAATTGAATTGTAATATCAATTTTGGTAGTCGATATCAATATATCTGTATATATTTCAACCTGTGATGAAATAAAAAAAATGACTTGAAGGAATCTACGTAATATTCGATATTTTAGCAGAATAGTCTGCTTTCTACATACATCTTTTTCTATTTCTGAAAATAAAGTACTTTTTCTATATTCGTACAATAACTTAGCTTATAGGATGCTCACGTTCCCACGATTATTGACGGTTCCACAAACAAAAACTAATATTTTTAGCTAACGCGTGGCAACAGGAATTGAGATCCAGACATGCTTTCACAGTCCGCTGACGGGTTTTAAAGAGACGCAAGCATAGACAGAAACAGTATCACGTAACAGTTCAAATATACATTACGGGAGCTCTCGAAGGTCGTCGAAGAAATCCACCAGCGACAGTGGCGACGCAATAAACTCGACACGACATGACATACCTTCTCGCATGGTGGAGTACCGCAATGCGTTCAGTAAGGGAATTCTATTTATAAAACAAAGTACCAAGAGAGTTCTGTAGGTAAGGAAGCAAAGCCCCAGAGAATCAATCTTCAACAGTATATATGAAACATCACAAATTCTTAACAGAAACAAATATAACAAAACTGGTTCACCACAATCTTCTATTTGGGTGTTTCTAACAAGAAGATAAATGTTATTTGGTCTACGAGGAACTTGTCTTGCAAATAGACCTACATGTGTAAGATGACCACACATTGTGATACTGGATTCAGGCTCAATATTTGAGACATCGGCGGTACTGATGCTTTTTCTTATTTATATAATGTTACACCTAAAATGGAATACGCAATAAAAAGAGAAGACGAACGGAGCATGATGATAAGGGCGTTAACCAGATTGTGAAAGTAGACTGGTCATGTTTCAATACTGAAATCTGCATTAAGAAAAATGCAACAGGCAACAGTGTCAATAACCGTTACCGAATTTTAATGGCATATCCTATTATAGAAACAAGTTGACTTACATCGCTGCATATGGGCGGAGAATAAATTCTCTTACAACTAAAAAGTTAAAACATTACCTAATTTTTTGCAGTGGATGTTGTATTGTGAGTTGGCAGAATAAAAATCATGTAAAGTATGTTACAGACAGAACAACACAGTATAATAAATACTATTAATTCCCACGCTGTGAATTATTGTAAAAACTTTCTGCAAGTAAGATAAGAAACTATACTATTGATCTTGGTCAGTGGTCGAATGAACACGAATAGATGTGAAGTGTCATGGAACATTCCGGCCATTTCCGGAATGACACGAGAATTATAGCAGGCGCTTTGATGGTTCAAATTGGATGTAAGGTTATTCGGTATTCACGAATCATCTTGACATTTCAATTGACGAACGGATGTGTTTGCCAGATGATATCGCGGGAAATGCCTGTTTGCTACTGCACACTTTGGTAAAATATAGTTTTCTTTTCCATTTATTGTGGGTCACGGTATCTATCTATCGTCGTATTCATACGAGCATGTACGAATGTGATAACGAATAGATTCAAGACATAAATAAAGAGTACAGCCAATAGTATCTGGTTGTAGAGATATTGGACGGACGAAAAGAAGACATACAATTCAGAAGCCTACACTTTAGAAATTTGAATAAACACGGCATTAAATTCAAAATCGTATAATAAAAAAGCAGGATCAATATTGCAAACATCTGGGCTTTCTGGAGCAGGATCTGTTTAGATGAATATAAGACAAACAGCTTATGCCACAGATGGTTATTAAGTGTCAGCTGTGCAATGTGGTTGTATTAATATGCTTGGCACAGAAGAATGTAGTATCAGGCGCTAAACATTATCATAACAACATAACTGCAAGTTGTTTAGATAATTGAGCAAGTACGTTCATGTATATTAAAATGTAATTATCACCAGGTATTTCTGTACAGTTATGAAGATGTACACACAATGTAAGAGAAAGATGAATTTATTACAGGAAACAAATTATTCAGTATTTAGCCAATTTTGTGATAAACTTTTTTGTATTCTAACAAGAAATAAATACCACGTGTATATTTTGGTCTTATAGTTTACAAATATGATAGCCGGCTATAAAACAGGATATATCTTGTCTAAATCCGGGTCATATTATATGTGTATGTAATATTTTCCAACTAATACATGTAAATATAAACAGTAGCAACATAGAAATGACACATGTCCATTTCTCATGATTAATAATGTAATGTGGATACTAGCAATGTATGTAATTAGGTTTAAAGGGTTCAGTATCGCATTAAAAGTATTAGAACTTTCTTGTACGGTTTAACAGGGAGGATATATGGTAAAATTTAGTAGAAGCGTGTGTAGGTAATGTAGGAATTAGTGAAGCCGGCTGACGTACTTCCTGCATGTGTCCAGGAGGAAGGAAAAGGCGTGTGAATTAACTGGAAATTGCCTATCTACGGTTCACAGAGTACTTTTGGACCGTTCGAAATACTGTATTCAAATTTGACTGCGATGTGCAATCTGAAAGTCGGAATAGCCGACGGCTAGTTAAACGCTCGCTTCGGTAATTTTGTTTAATTACTTTGATGACTGTTCGTGCTAATTACAAACTGTGTATAGGCCAATAGCTGAGTCAAATGAATTACAAAACGAGCGATTCAAATTGCATACTGCACACGAAATCAAAATGGTGCACAACATTCAATATATTAGTGCTAGAAACAGCAGTTTCAAATATGACATTTCAAGAGGGAGGTGTCAGAGCTTTAATTGATTTTATTTATTGATGAACATGGGGAAAAAGTTAATTGGTTTTCGTTTAATCGGGAATATCCGGAAAGAAACGAAAACACTCCAATTTAAATTAGGAGAAATTGATGAATTGTTTCACATAATTGAATACACTTTGGAAAAACGAATTTGCGGATAAAATAAATTACGTGTCAATCAAGAATGTCATTAAACTGTATATATAACAGACAATTATAAAATAGTCCAGAACGCTTTTGAAAACACATGTTGATATTTAGTTTTACCAGTTATAAAGTTGGAAAGATGATTTTTTTTAGAAAATAAGTAATTATTTTCAAATTAGTTCCACTGTTTGTTAGCTGAAATTTCCAAATATCATCTGGTTCAAGCATGGCGGATATATGAGCGAACCGATTTAAAACTCATTATCGCTGCAAGTTCGCAGGAAGTAGCAACTAACAAACATTGTTTTACACTGATTACTTCAAACAATGTTGTCGGCCCAACATGTCGGAATACGGAAGTGCGAATCTACAAACATGTTTGCGGAATGCATGTGAACTGCCAACCACGCATAAAATTAGTGATTTATTATTATTTCACGTCATAAATTATAATTACAAATTTTTTTTCACAATGCATATGTAATTGATGATTTACTTAAATTTGAATAAAAGACAAGAATGAAATTAATTGTTTTCTTTACTATAGTATCAAAATAAGCTATTTTTTATATTTTACTGTCAGGATAAGTTACGTCCATCATTTCCTGCACCTAATATTCTTAAAATCAAATCACACAGATAAAAAAAAGCGTAAGGCATATGAATTCAGTCTATATTGAAGCTGACGTGAATTGAAAAGTACCCGTACGCATCTCTAGACGGAGATCAGAAGCTGCTGTTCCAGCATACAAATATTTGTCTGGACCTGCATAGACAAACAGAAAGAAAAAATATACAAGGATTTCTACCCGGATACGAGGTTCAACATTGCATAAAACGAACAAACGCGTAGGTACTTTTACAAACAGAAAAGATATTCACCGTTGATTTCTTTTTTTACTTTTTAAACAAAGTAGCAGACTGCGATCAAATGTTGTATTTGCAAAAGTGAAGTTTAAATCAACATTTCTCAAACTGTAAAGTATATGTAAAATAAATTAAATTTATTTTCCGCAGTCATGTGATTCGTAGTTAAACAAACTGTATAAATTATATAGGTATAATTCATATTATCCACATTTTGACATTAAATATTACCTACATTTTCAAGTGAACAGCAATTGAAAATTTAACGACCTGTACATAAATGTCTGTTATTATAAAATATAAATGTAAATAACAGTAAATATGTAATACATTATAAGAGTGCCACTCGTATTGTATAATGTATCTGTTTTAATAAATAATGTAAATTTATAGTTTGCAATCAAATACATATTTCATATTTAGAAGTATAAGTATACAACCTAAGAAGCACTATTGCAAAGTTTTTAATTTAATAATGTAAAATACATTATTTAAGATGAATTGCAACATTATATGTTGATAAAAGATCAGTTACAAAAGAATATTATATCAGACGTATTTATATCTTTACTGTGGTTTTCAATTCTTAGAAATCAGTGGTTATGGTTGTTGGACTAAGCAGTGAAGCGTCAATGAAATGTTAAATATAATATTGGTTTTTGTTTCATACGTTTTGAAGGATGCAGGAAAATGGTACACAGGGGAATTCCTATGGAATTAATAAATTCTTCACGTTGCCAACAATATATTGTGATCTACCGAAATAATGAAATCGTGACAGATGTAACGTTGTTTCTAAGAAACAATCAATGTATGAATGTTTGTTTTTTGTTCTGCATCGTATATTCTCGTACATTTAGCTGAAATTTAGGTACTGACCAGAAAAGAATAGTCTGTAATTAATTCTGAAATACAGGTGATACGGCACTGTGAACATATTTCCGCATAGTACGCAACGATCCGAGAAAATTTTACAAAATTATAATAAAGATACATAATCAACTATGTACAATAAATAAACAAATCTATTTTATATATGTATAACAATTTTGTTTTCTAATTGGTTCATTAGAGAACGTTTGTTAAGAAATAGAGTTTTTACTGTGTGTATATGACGTAGGTTTGACGTAATAAATATTTACCGTAAAAAAGTTTTAATTTTAATTACGCAATAGACACATCTAGTTTATCTTTTAATTAATACATTTTCTACACTTATTTTTATTAAAACCGTAGTAGGCGTTGGCTGCACACAAGACTCCAAACGTTGGCACCCCTTAATTAACGATGATGTTTGCAACTCACACCGGCGTATTTGTTTAAATTTATAGTCTGCGTCCTCTGGGAGTACCGGTGTTGCTCGCGTGCCATGAGCTACACGGAAACTGTAAATTAATTACACCCGTTATGAGTTGTGCTTTTATGCAATCCCTAATTGTCGACCATTACATTACAGATTTTCGCATACACTGAACTTAGAATGCCTAAACACGATATTAATTTAATTGCTCATGTTTACATGTGAAATTATATTACATTCTATAATATTCTCGTATTAAATTTGTGCTACAATGTGCATGAAAATAAAACTATTAATCATTTACTTCTATGTATATAGAAAATGTACATAATGTTGTACAGTATCAAGAATGTGTATGTTGAAATATGTAGAAACTTGTCTCACACCTGTACGCTGACAGGTTATGTCTTCTAGTTATCATATTCAAGCTTCAAGTGACGTTTTAACTATATGCCAGATTTCATATACAGTGACAAAGCAAAATCAGGATTAAATGTAGGCGATCACGCCAAAGAGAAATAAAAAAATACAGTCTAGACGCTTTAGAGGACACCTACTAATTATAAATGACTAGACATGCAGGAGACATGACCGCACCCTTCTTAACACACATACCGATGCACAAATCATATATGTATAATGTATGCAACATCTGCTCTTGTGATGTATGCATGTGCATTCACGTTCCTGTGTGTGAGCGGCCATGGGCATATAGCCAATTTCACTACAAAGCGTCCTTTGAACTTTATGCAAGGGCAAGGGATGAATGTCGATTAGCAAGATTAACTTCTATCGAACTAACGGATATTTTATCCTTTCTAACTTCGACGAAGTAATGACTAATACCTTTCACAGGTAATTTACACTGAAGTTCAATTGCTCTGGAACAAGTGTACCGTTGCAGTTACTGCAGAACGGTTGGAATCCAGCCAGCACAATTAGTCATCACTGACCAGTACAGTTTTCAGAAACTATCGTCTACCTTCATTTACTCACAGTTCTTCTAATTGTAACCTCTTTATTATCAATAGTTTTTTATCCGCTGTGTTGAAAAAGAACATTCAGTTCTTAGTATCTTTACACCAATAGTTTCAAGAAGCAGATTGTATACAACAAGAGATGTACCACAAACCACAAACCACTAAACTGTCCGAATAGTGTGTCTAAGTATGCCTATTCTCCTGCCTCAAAACCGCATAACTACATAAAGGATCTAGTAAATTGTTTTAGTTCTAAACGTAAACTACAATTCTAGACATTAAACGTTGCAAAACATTATTAGATAACTTTCCAAATAACGATTAGTGATTATATACAAGCTTCAGTTTAATTTCGCATAATCCATTCTGTAAAATATATGTTAGGGTAAAACAACATTTCCTATGATTTTCGTTATTACATGAATTTAGTTTTGATGATAAAAATCTGTTCGAACTAATGCGTTAGAATCTCAAGCATTTGTGAAACTATTCTCGTGACTCGTGAATGTATTGTATTGAAATGTGACGGCAAATTGAGGGCGTGTACTTTATAGAAGGGTCGACGAGAATGTACCTGCAGAAACACGATTATAACGGCTGCACTTGCAGACCGATTCATTCAATTTAACAACCTACTGTTATATTGATTTCGCAAGATCATTATCTTGTTTAGTGCAGCGTCTGCAACGAGATTGAATGCATACTGCAGAATTCAATTGCATCGCTACTAACTGGATGCAGTAGAGAGTAAATTGTGATTCACTGCTGATGCTTTCCAGAAGAATTTACAAGAGTACATATTAGAGAAATAATCAGACCTGTTTAATGTATACTGTACTTAATAAGATATATTTAAATATCTAGAAAATAATAAAGAAAAAGTTGTTATTGTTCAGTCAATCTTATAATGAATAATTCACTGTAATTCCACACAATACAACGTCACGTTTCTTTAAATTATTAACCGCGATGATCTAGTAACACAAAAATGTCATGTTACGATGAAACATGTCAGAACATGTTAACTAAATAGAATTTCACATGAATCCGCCCAGTTTCTATTAAATTATTTCACTCGGTTGTTTCATGAAAAATAGTGGGAGGAATAAAGGTCAGTAACCGAAAGCATCTAGATAAATTGCAGCGACCAAATGTCAGATCTTAAATAAATACACCATCGTCTATTTCTGTTGATCCGGCATCACAAAAATAACTCACCGTGGTATAAGCAATGTAAACTGTAAGAGCTAAATAAACATCAGATTCATGGATCCCGTGTTTCGGAGGCAAAATTGCGCCGTATCTATTTGCAGGGAGATGACAGAATGCGGTGAAACTTGCGGACAACATTTTATAGACTTTTATTATTTTTAGCAGTAACAGGAATGATGATGACGCTGTGTAAAAGTTATGCAGAAATGGGTCAGAATAAACGACTAGTAAATTATCCGACATTCCTTTCATATTTATATAAAAATAACCACTGTTTATAAAAGCCAGACTGTAAGGGTCCATTTCAACGAAATGCATTCATAACAAATATTATCGTTACAAATTAATTATTGTACAGCCATTTTTAATGAAATTCATTTACTAAAAGTTGTTGCACTGGCTATACAATTCAAACAAAATTAATTGAATAATCAATAAATGAATAATTGTATAAATTAATTACTCAATTAAAATTTTAAATCGTTGTTGTTCGTATCAATTAATGCATTAAAATGCAGCATTGCGCGTATGCAAACAAACCATAATTTTATGCGACAATATTTTTGCAACAGTACTAAAAAAATTGTTTGACAGCAATGGAACAAAGCAATGCATTGTTTACGTTTCAAATAGCTTCCAGAATAACAATAAGCCATAACAATAACATTAAAATAAAAAAGACGATACTAATAATTAAAAAAAGTACTATACGTATAAATTAAATTTATCTAACATTGGAAAAGAAAAATTATTGACATTATTAATATTTAAATAGTTAAATTTAATTCTCAACAAAATGGAATAGATTTTACGTTATTTTTACAATACCCAGTGAAACAATTCAAAAAACTCCAACTGTCATTAGTTTGCGTACGTCATGCAACATTTGACATGTCCAAATTCGTCACGTCAAAAATGCCTAAACTTCGAAACATTCCAACGTGTGCCTGTACTTGTGTCTGCGTGTGCACGAGCCATTAATTCTTGTAATTACTAAATGGAATCATCATGCGATTCGTGTGCTTCGGTGTCAATGTTGAAAACAACATGGCGACCACATAGCACGAAAACATACACGCATCACCCACCTACACGGCGTGTTGATATGCCTGTATATCCGTATGCATAACACATCTGTAATATTGTGTGCACCATAGAACCACTTACTGAGCATGTGTATGTGTGTATGTTTGTTTTCTTTATGCGAGATATGCGTATGTATGCGAATAAAGCCTGAGTGACGTCACGGGAAGTAATGGACGTGTCCGCTGAGCCCATATCTATTAACAGGACTGACATATGCACATATGTCATACACCGCTAGCATTAGCTAAATACCGGGATACTTGCAACTATGACAGGAGAAGCCACTATCAGTCAGAAGTTTAGTTCATTTTTAAATTAGAAAATAATTATTACATTACCTACATTCCTATTTATTTTCTGTAGCATAATTGCCTGTAGTTATTTTTATCTTCATTATATTGTTTATTGATACAGTGATACATAGCAGTTCCAAGAATGAATAGCAAAGATTATGATCGATAACAATTAGAAAAGACATCACAAGTAGACAGTATGCATATTGTATTGAATGGTTGGTTACCTAGAATTTCTGACCGACTTCCTGTTTGTAACATTTTAACAACTGCAATCCGTTGGTAAGGTCCATGCATGGAGAATAGTGATGTTTCATTCACCGGCCGGTACCATTCATTAGATACATAAACGATTACGTTATTATCTTATTCGCATCGGATGACGCATGCGCATCCTTGAGCTTAATGTGAAAATGCACATGAACTATCGCTTCACTGCTTATTGTTATTTTTTATTCATTGTTTGCATCTATCCTCATATTAGTCATTTAACAATTTGCATATGGGATATGCAGAATTATAATAAAAAGAGAATGGAAATATAGGCTTGATTAAGGTGTAACTTGGGAATGAATCAACATGAGAAATATAAATCAAGAATGCTATGTAACTGTGACAGATCAGAATGTTATAATACATATTTAATGGTCTGTAGCGTAATTTATGAATTGTAACTGTTGACCGATTAAGTACCTAGACAAATTATATATCATCATTACTTGACATTCGGATTTATTTTTATTTAAATATCTCTAGAACTTTTGTTCGAACACACCTTACGTTCAAATGTTGAGTAATTATCCAATTATTTACTCATTTGGCAGTGAAGGATCCTTTCGTGTTGAAATGGGACTGACAATATATATATGTGCACTTCAGTTCCAGTGAATTTAGTACTCAAAAAGAAGACGGAGTATGACAAACTGCATTCGAAGGTTGCTCCCAACGTTTTGAAAAGATTTCTCATAAATTAAAGTAAAGAAGTTGAAATTTTGTGAATTACGGCCTGGAAAAATTGAGATTTTTAAGAAGGGAAATTCTTTTTACGGTGTCTAATATTGATGAGAAATTCTAAATCATATTTTACTTGAGAACGTACAAACCCATAATTCATACAACGGAATTTTAATGAAGCAGGTAAATTTTACTTACTGTTATAGAACAATGGTCCACAAGACACTTACCTGTAACAAAGAAAGAACATAATGAATACTTGAACATTTAGACAATGACCAATGTTACACAATAAATTTTCCACCATATTCTCTACTTCTGACCTATAATCAAGATCAAAATTGTTCCGTTTCAAAGTGTGCTTGTGTCCATTGCTTTCAACGATTCTATCTAACGTGAAACAGAGGAAAAAGATGAAGTGGAATGGAGTGGAAACTGCGCAATTAAAACTTCCTCATTTGTTCAACAAGTTTTTTTCACTTCTAAACTCAAGAAGTTAAGATAAACATTCTACACAGGCTTCGTGACTCCCACGAATAACTTTAAAATCAATTAAACTTAATGACAATGAACAGTGTACGAGTTCATTATGATGTGGTTTATATAGATAGACCAGTTGTTTTTTCAGAAGTTAGATTTTCTGTTACCATTTACAGTTAATTAAACGAAAACTAACAAAGATACCACGAATGTTAACATTTAGGTTGCAACTTTCTTAGAATTACAATATTCAATTTCATACTAGTACATTCATGTTTCAATATTAATATAATGGTACAGTCAACTGCCACCATTCTTTTCCGTCTGCCCAATCTATACAACACAAGTGTACATGTTTATTCACGTATGCGTACAAATTGTATTTACGCAAATCACATGAGTTTTCACATATGAAACCACTTTCTCGTACAGAAACCATGCAAGAAAGTAGCACGGCCAATAAAGTGGTAGTATTTTATTTCGCAGAACATGTAGAAAATAACTGAATCTGATTAAATCAAGTATTACGTCGTTACTGGCGAAGTGCATACAAGTTTCTCGGCAAAGATGCATATCTCGGTAGGTTGAATTGCACCATTACAACTTTTGTAACGACATCTGTCTCCGGGGATATCGACACTGCTTACATAATAATCGGTTTCACTTGTTCACTTGTACACCGGCGAAATTCCGGTATAACATAAATTATCAACACACGAGTGTAGCAAAAAATGATAAAGCGAAAATTTTTTGCAAAAATACATGTATAAAGTTATTTATACTCAAAGATAAATTAAATAAATATGTAGTTATATCAGTGCATAAATTATGTGACAAATAAAATATATTTCATAATCACTTAAAAGAAACACTTATTTTTTTCCCTTTATTGTTAATTGTTGTCAAGATTATAAATAGAAAATTTCACTTCCAGTATATGTTTTATATTGTATAATTTATTATAAATGCGTTTTTATTCCAACCTTTTCATGTAATTAAAAAAAACTTATTAAACGATTGTTATTTCTACTATTACTTGTCAAACAATGATATAGTAAACATATAAATATACCCTGTCCATTTCAAGTACGTTTATATAATTGTTATGGGAAATAATTCCTACACAAACGTAATTTATAACTATAAATTATCTGTGAAACAAGGTGAAACTACAGTGTTTTTAAAATATAATACCTATAGATATAATTATTGATTATTAATAATAACTTACATATAATAATCACTGCTATAATTCAAGATTATTACGAGTACGTTTCGAAAAAAAACTCTTGGATCATATTTCATGACAAACTCATAAATTTTGAAACAGCTTCAAATGATCACATTTATGGGCAATTTAAACTGAAAATAGAGCTTGAATTGTAGAGCTCTGTTCCATTTGTAAAACCAAAGCGAACAATTAAAATTCAAATTAACGTTTTAACGTCTGTACACCAGTGGAATACATGTGAAGATAGTTGTAGCTGGTGTGTGTGTGTTTTGTAACTGATAAGTTTGAAGGCTGAAAGTGCATGTGTTATTTTTAAACTGTTTACAAGTAAATAGTAACAATTTCTGGAATTCTATTTTAGTCAGATACATTTATCAATACGTGTTTACTACATGTGAAAATCATAATATACAATTATTTTGTTGGTAGAAACATTTTTGGCAAAAGTGCAGTTATATCTACGGTTATTTCATTTTGTAAGATCAAATTTGCAATATTGTATTTTGTGAAAGATCCAGATACTACGCGATGAAACAGCCGTTGAAAAACACTATTCATTTCAGATGAAGACGTGAGTATAATATTAAATACGGTATAACGTACGGTATTTATGTTTTAATAAAGTGCACGCGTCGAGCTGTTGAAGTGACATTACATAGTTCTATGGACTGGTAATAAATTAAATTCCAGAATTATAATAAAGAGAAAATATTCCAATCAAGTTCTAACGGGTAACACAACAGGAGACAGCAATTTCTAAAGAATATTTAACAACGCAATAAAACAAATTGTAACATAAAACTTGTGAATACCCCGCCTGCAATCTGTCACGACTTGAATTGTCCATTGTTTACAGAAATTAGTTGATTATACTTTCGGATTAAAATATACAACGAATATGTAGTACGTTGAAAACATGTTACAACTGGAATTGTACGAATAGTAATTCAAATTAAATTGTTAGATAAACAACTGACAATACCAGACTGGTAAATATTACTAACAGAAAGTTAGTTTATAAACCTGCTTACATACATTTTAATGTAAACTGAAATACCTTTCTGGTTTCCTATTTTATCGACAGGGAGTTTATTTATTCAAGACAACATTAAAATAATTGTGGAGTGCATTCGCTCAGTTAAAAGTGTATTGCAATAATTGTTACGGATTAATGATGCAAGCTATAAATTATTTGCATCCCTCGTTAGAGCGTGAAAGAAAAAGTTCGTTAAAAAAGTCGGAACGAACACATTCTTGAAACAAGCAAACTTGACTTGAATCCCGTAGTATTTGTTTTACCTCTCTAAGGACGAGAACCGCCCTGCATTACTCTCAGAGGTCATTAACCTCGGTGCATTTTTAATCTGGATTGTACAGAAAAATGTAAATAGTTCTCGATGAAATACAAATATTTGCTATATTATATTCATATATTCTTTTATATACATATATTAGTTTTATTCGTAGTGAATTTCATAAATGAGATATTTTTTATTTGCATTGAAAGATTTAAAGTTTAATGGAAGAATTTAATTTTACAATTTGATCATATTATTTGTTTTGTACATGCATTGCGTTGACAAGATAAATCATTGCACATTTCCGTTGATGTAACAAGCTACTTTAGTTTAACTGGTATTATTATGATAACCAATTATATCTGACATCTTGCAATAAGGAAGGAACAAAACAGAATTGTTAACATTCCTGAAGACACCTGTGCAACAGAATTATGAATATAATTTTACCAAGATCCAACTAACACTTTGCTTCGTAAAGATATTGCCTAGTTTCACTATCATAATACGAACTTACTTTCTAAAAATCTTCTACAACACACCGTCAAAGTTGAAACAGAGCATGTCGTCCCGTTATTCTTCTACAGGTGTACCGACAATTGCTTTCCGGTATTTCTAAGCAAATAATATTTCTCATCTGATAACACTTTCAGACATCATCACTACCAGATCCGAGTTTCAAATTGTTGTTTCTTCTTGTACGTAAATCATATTACATAAATGGACGAGAGAAGATACAAGAAAAGTGAATTTCGTAACGGTAAATCAATATCAATATTGAATTACAAAATCGTGCAATGTCTTCATTTTAGATCTATAGTAAACGCAATCTTAATCCAGCATTCAATTTAATTTTCTTAAGTGTATTGCTCCCGGGTAATAAAGCTATATGTGGTATTACAGTTATCAGTAACAATACAATTGCAATTATATTTAGCCTAAGCACTTGCTACATATAGCAAATATCCTTATAGAAATATAATTGTTATGCATTATACGTGCATAGTATGATTTTACATTCAACTTACTTAACTTTGAAATTAATACTAATAAATTTCTAAGCGTACCATTGTACGTCTGTACATTTCATTAAACCAGAATGGAATTATTCCGAGTTATGCCACATTGAAACGCACCCAGTAAAGCTGTTATCCACATATTAATTTCACACTAATTACAACACAAACTCGCTCGAATATAATACGCAGACAGGAATACGGAATGATATATTGCTTATTGTAGTGACACGGGTTTTTACAGTACACTGCACTCAACATTGCATTAAGCGTTGGCTGGGTAGAAAGCCCTTATATACAGGTACGGTGTTCTGTCATATTGGAAAACTTCAAAGTTCCTGTAATACCGTACATCTCTCGTACAACTTTTCATATTGCCACATCAATCGCAATAACGTTTCTACATGGATAAATACGAGCACGATATTTGTATGTGATATTAAACTTGCAGCTCTCTGCTGCAGACATATCTTTCAAATGTTAGCGAACTGGAAAATACCGGTTTAAACTAAAATCTAAATGTTTACATGTTATTCTTATCGGGCATTTATTATATGTATGACTAAACTATTACATCGTACTGAATACATGATAATGAGAAATAATATTTTAATACAACGGTTTACAAAAGTATTGATGTAGAGAATGTTTGCGAAAAGATATTATAACTAAAATAATCGATATAAACACGAACATTTGTATTGAAAATAATTGCATGAATCAGCCCTTAAATTTGGGCAGACAATTCATGAATCACCCTGTATAACCTAACAGTATAGGTCAATATATCATTTGTTAACTTTGCATCATCACATGGAAACCCATCAGACAATATATAACTAGATTGTATGTATGTACCTTAATAATGAAGAAACGGAGATAGGATTTCTAGGTAGAGCGTGTGTTGACTGGCCGGACAATATTATCAAGACGATCGCTGCACACACGTTATGATAGTAGGTAAAGCAGAACTTGAACCAAACAACACACAAACACACATATAGAATGATTGCAATGGCAGGAACACGTCGTTGGAACAGCGAGTACGTGGTACGTATGGTGTGTATCGGAACAGATGCTATGCCGCGCGAAAATGTACGGGCCCGCCCGTTCGGTCGCGGGCAAGAGGATGGAACAAGCCGTCCGGTGGCCATCGGGCCGAGACCGGGGCCCTGCCGCCAGTTCCCCATAGCTGTTCTCTCATATGCCGGTGACTCATTCCAAGGATCAGGGCACCGGCCAACGAGTGCGGGGAAGCGTGTAGTTGTACATAACATATATACATGTACATATGTATATAGTCCGACTCGATGAGTACATGTAACCATGCACAACGCAACACAATATTATTATATTCTCTTTGATAGAAACAACTTCAAAACAGTTACCATATACTTATTTGAATATTCAATTAAGGAATGTATTCTCTTTAATAAGAATTAAAATATATAGTTATATCTCGTTACATAATTCAAACACATTCTTGTATGTAAAAGGTAGAAATAATAATATTTTGTTTCTTTAGAAAGAAATGATCATTATTTGTCACTGTAAAACACGCTTACATAAATTTAATGGCTCAACATTAAGAAAGAAAATGGGACAATATTTTATTTTGAATATCGTTGTGTGAAACTGGCCTTCTGTGTATCTCTACAACAGACATGTGAACAGTGTATGGATTAACGTACATATGGCTTACCGGCTTAACTACGCTCTACTGATTATAATCGGTATCTGGGGCTTCACGTCTTCAATTTGAATACAAAACTACAAGAATTATTGCATCCGTTCTCAACTTGTTGTGATCTCAACACACGAATCGCAACATTGTAAATTCAACATTGTTATCCTATAGCTGCTAGGCTAATAATTTACTTACACATTCTTAATAGATCCGGTTTTAACGAGTTATTATACCAAATATGTTTTTATGGAAAATAATTGGGAAAAAGATATCTACATAAATTTGTGTAATAAACATATGTACGTAACAATATAATTATCACGAGAATGACATTTAAAATTTAACTTTTAAATAACATTTCTAGTAGACTGTTTTAAAAATTATCGGGCAGCTGTAAATCATTACCAACCACAAGGAAAAAAACATATTCTGACTCATCCTTACTTAGAATAGTTATAAAACACACAATCATAAGCCTTAATTGACAAATGGCGCGACACTGTATCACTGCATACACACATAATGCACTGTTTATGATTAACTTACCGCTGAACATTTAAAATCAACATAAATGCACGTTAAAACATGTTAGGTCATTCTAAGATAAAGGTTGAAAATTCCTTTTAAAAAGAACATTGATATTTCAAATGTTAATCGATAATTATGTGGTAAGGTAGGTAAAATATTATTTAAATTGTAATTCTGTACAACAGCATATTTATTTCTAGATTAAAGAGTACTTCAGAAAACGCTGTTTGTTCTTGTGGCAATTTTTTTTTCTCAAATGTCGCCCGTTTGCGTACTTAGGGGACAATTTTATATCTTTTCTGTGCCATTACCAAAGTTTTTCTTTTCTTGTCGACATCCACTTAAAATAACAAGCCGTCTGAGTGGTCGATAAGAAAGAGCACTACAAAAGCTCGCGTGTGCGACATTGCCGGACCTGGACAACTAACAATAACGAAATAGACATTTTGATTTTATTGTATACATATCATGTTTCTACAAGCTCGTATGTCATTCTTTAAAATACACAGAGTAAATATGTACATAACAATAAATCATCATATTGTTGTATTTTCTATTTAGCAATTTATTCATTTCACTTAATTTCGTACGTAAATGTTTAAGTATTTGTTTTGAATCACACATGTACAAATTTAAATTGAAAATATATTCAAATATTTGAGTGTTTCGTAAAATTTTTCCTAATCAAGTATAGTTCCAATTAAATGTATTATGAAACTAATTACAATTCTGAAAACAATCGATTAGCTACGCTTGCTTACTAACCAAAACGAAGTTGCACAATCGGCTCGATGCAATTAATTCCTGCTTCACTAGTTAATTATCAAGCTGTATCAATGATTGTTTATTCAGCTCACGGACTTACGTGCACATATAACATAGATTTAATTGTACTGAGATAAATGTTTATATTTATAATTAAAACCTAACATTAACTACACATATAATTAGCATGAAACACTTATTATATAAATAATTTGTTGTTGTTTGCGGCTATAATAATATAAATAAGATCCGTATAAAAATAAAAATGAAATATTACTCAATCACATAAACTACTGTAAAACTAAGACAAATATTACTACAAGAACGGATGGAGAAATAATAAAAATAGATTACAAATTGCATTAGTAATTAGAAAAACTGATAATATAAACAATAATGAACATAAGTTAAGTGTTAGCAATGATTACTCATAGCTCCTTTCACAGCTAGCCGGTTAATAGTAAATGGTAACTGATTCTCCGAACGAAGTTACGATTCCTCTTACTGTACAATCGAATCGGATAAAAATGTGCAGTGCCGATCCAGGCGTGCCCTAACGCATACCGGTTCTGTTCTGTAGCACGTAGTCACGCGAAGATGAAGAACAATACGAACCTGCATTTCACCTTACAAGTCTGCTGCACCGTGTTGCGAAATAGAACAACAGGTGAGCCTGTTCTGAACCAGTTCTACCAGCAGTTATCAAACATGTGATAACAGTACTCACCATATCAGTATAAATACTAAATTCTACACCGCAACTGAATATTATAAGAATCAAGTCCCTGGTTGGTTAGTAATAGACAGACATGTAAACTATAATGAATTTCAATTGATCCAATATTGTTTTCTTCGAAGGTGTATGAAAAATATCCTAGGGCAACGTTTGAAACTCATGGCTAATGTTTGTGTTCGATGTTGTTCAACTCGACAAGGATAGAATGTCAATATTATTGTACATTTTTTATCCTATATACCTTACACACGCAGTAATGAATCACACTAGAAATATTTCTACAATGATGTGTGTTATAACACCTAGTATGGCGTAATGGATTTCTAACTTCTGCATATTTTTATACTTGGCTGCGTTTTGTTATTGAGCTTTACGTGTTGACTCATTGTACATTTTGAAGGTTAAAACATAGATTTTGCGACGCAATTATAAATATATTTAGATGTGTCGAAATTCATACAGCCTAGATTTTGTGTTGTTAAACTGTCAAGGAAATGATTAATGTTCATGTCTCAAAGTTAAATTAATAAAAAGTTTTGTAAGGTTATTATATTTTGTTAAAATAATAATTGGCATTAATAATTGTAAGGTGTTACATAATAAAAAAAAATAAAATCCATTAATCTAGAAATGTTAATGCAAAAAAGTAAATACAGTAACTAAACATTATTTACTTCCTTATATTAATTTTTAAGGTCATATAGAAATTCGTATGTCAATTCAAGCTGTATATACATGAAAGTTACATCAATACCTATCTTTCCCATAAATTCAATGTAGTAGTACAAAAACAGCAAGCTTTTAAGTTGATTGCTCATAAAACCAATTTACGCACCTGGCGGACACTATAAAATACATGACTTACAACATTTCAATAAGATAAGACTTCAACAAACCAATATATTGTAGCAGAGTGTATCTAAATTATACAATTTAATTTCTTTGCACAGTTTTTCAGTGAATTTATGTATGCAGAACAACTTTTATAATCAACATTTTCTCATCTCTGCAGAACTGCATACCGGATGATTCATGTTAAGTCGTAAACAAACATGAAAAACAATATACTGTTAAATTTACCGTGGCTTTTTTCTTCTTTCAATTAAATTCTACAAGGGCAATTTTACATAAGATCTGTAATTATCTTTGTTTTGAGATTACATCAATGAGCACATTAATAAAATCACATTACTTGCACATTTTCCTATGCACATGATACAAACATGATAAATATTTCTAATTAAATCCAGGTACCTGTCCTGAAAGTTTAACTTTTCATTAATCTAAATTATGTGCAAAACTTGGAAATATTCAATTTGTTTCAATTATCCCTTAATGTAACCCTTCTCAAACTACGTTTTCATGTTAACTGATTGTCATGTAAATTTTCTCTCACATACCACAAGAAATCCATTAGTATTTTTTTCCTTTAATTAGAATGTTTTCACTACTTTTTCTCAATTCTTCACAAGTAGTAAGACTAGAGAAGTAGTACTTGCTAGTCAATTAGTCGTAAAATAGTTTAAAAGGTACAATTTCGCTACAGTTGTGGTTGTGACCGGGAAAGCAAGCAAGTAAATAAGGAGTTCCTGCCACTGTGACTCATGTTGCCGTGTCCGGTTTGTGTGTGATGTAAGCCTGTGTAGTAGTAGTAGTAAATAGTAGTTTTCTCGACCACTCGACTGCGACAGTTCCTACCGTTTCTCTACTGTTAATTGTGTCGCACATACGTGCTTTTTTTTACTTGGCGACACCTTGACATCGCCGTAATTAGCTGACATGCGCGCGTAAATTAAATTTGCAGATAACGGGAAGTTGCTACCTGTTTATCAACACATTTACCACAGTGCACAGGGAATTTTATGACGTGGAAATTGTGCTTGCAACCACGAGATGCATCTCTAAAAACCATGTTAATTACATGCGAGATTTTAAACAATTCTATGGAAATTAAGTAACACTAACATTCACACGTAATTATACATATTTACTACTGTAATTATTGTTTAGACATGCAATTTTAGATCTGATACAGTCTGCTTTATTTTAAACAAAATTGTAACATTGTATAGGGATAATCCTAAACGTTATGACAAGTTTCATGTTATTAACGGTTCTGATAGTGTGATAAGCTACAAAAAGAACCGAATATGATCGTCAAGTAAACGAACAATTTCAGAAAGCAATTTGAGTCGATTTGATTGAATAGCCGGTTTCAATCTGTAACTCAGCAGGTCACTTCCAGTATATTACTTCTTACAAAAAGGAAATAACACAATTTTTCTTTCTAAAAATACATCTGGTAAAAATAAAAGTACCTAGTTTTAAGTGTAAGACATGTTTGTTAAAATGATTTTTATTTCACAAGAACCTATATTGGTGTGGCTGACATGCGCAATGCTTACAGTAACCAATGTCATCATCCGAGTACTTCTATTTTGTTTCAATGCACATGAAGTGACACAGACTTTAAATGACACAGAAGTTTTTTCGCTCATTTTATTTACATTACACTTGTAAAACTTTCGCCACCGCATATTAATGCGAACTCCGACGCTGAGTCATCATCAGCCATTGCCGAGCAGAGTTGAGAATTTGCAGCTGCGTATCAGTGCAAAAACAGTGTAAACTTTAGTGCAAAATCGGATGGTAAATGGTTGCTCATAAATCTTACAGCAGTGTTTGGCTGACACAGGTCTCTAAAAATATGTGCCAAGTCAGCAACAGGATTTTAAATTTATATCACGTTATAATTTATGAAAGTAACACATTAACCGAACATGTAAATAATTATTCAAACGTACGATATAAAAAATTTTGTTTTTTTTTTTTCGATAAAATCGCATACATATTTCCCTTAGCAAAGCAGACATTTTCGTTTTTACAATATTTCAAACAAGTCTCGCCAAATTCGCACAAAATGAAAAATAAAATTGTTTATGGTCAACAGAACATCAAAAGGCTATTTTCGTCTTGGCCAACTCAAAGGATTTCGTTGTGTGCGTAGCTTTCTATGTAAGGAATATAAAGTCTGGGACCATGATTGTCCATTGAATATGGGCCACGATTCTGCTACATTCAACGACGACGGTGGTCTGAGAACGAAAACATAATATAAATCACAAGTCCGATGAGTCACGGGTGATTTCGCGAGTCCCCTTACGGTATAGTCGGGCGAGACGTGGCGCCTGGACGTTTGAACGACGCCCACGACACACCGCCACAGTAAATATTAGCCGTATCCTTAAACACACGCTTCAGAGTAGCGGGGTTGGTCAAGGATACTGGCCAGATGTTAAGAGGACGGCTCGGATTCTATTTGATAAATGTGCTGCCAAATTGAGCACATCGAATTACACTTCAAGTGCTTTTATGTTATATTTGAACAGTTATTCCATTATTCACATTTCACATGGATATATTGAAAAATATATATTTAATATATAACTTTTAATATTTTCCTTCGGACATATCAATTTATTAAATTAAACACCAAAAACAAAAAGCAGATTGGAGGCGCCGGGTATCGATCCCGGTACCTCTCGCATGCTAAGCGAGCGCTCTACCATCTGAGCTACGCCCCCTGCTGTATAAAGAAATTACTACATAGCTTTCAAACGTCAGGCACACCTGTTAAAAATATTAAATGCATTAAAATCATAAGTTGCCACACCCAAAAACGCTTACTCGATTTTCATCAGATAAAATAAGCAATGTTTTTACCAAATAATGGCTTCAGTTTACGTGCAACTAATGACTTTATCGGATGATTTAATAAAAATCAGCAGGTATTACCAAGCCTAGAAATGCAGTAAGTACTTTAATGTTAGATTCGCATTTTATATCATTTACGGTAATTTATGTTTCTACTGTTGATTTATAACTGACCATATCTAACATTACATAAAATAACGTGACGTATTAAAATCTTTCAATTTTCAAGAACGCCTTATAACTGTGTGTAATTACAACGATCTGACAATTAATATAATAATTAACGATTAAAAGTTAGCATTCTCTCTATAGCATTAATTAAAATCGTGTTTCCTTTCACATCATAACTCAGACATATCTCTCTGGAAAGGAGAAATTAGTAACACGGACATATAATAACCACGCATTCACGTATATATTTTATTAAAGAATATCACACGATCAGCGGAATATGTAATACGTTGCACGTGCTATAGATGATAAGTAATTGCAGCCAACATTTTATAAAATCGAGTTTATACTAGCTGATCAAACGGAGGATAAACTGGATTTATTACTGTCATAAATAGTGATGTAAAATTTTAGTTTCAATGTACATTAATTTTATACTATCTTATATTCAGATATATATTATTTTGTTCTTCAGTTAATAATATCATGTACATGATACAAATTATATAGAAGGGATATTTTTACTTTATTAGCTGAAGGCATAGTTTTATAATCACTGTTGTACCATTATTGTTGATTAGTATAAAAGTTCAGCAGTTCATTGTACGATGTATGTATGTAACAACGCAGGAAGTCCGCGAAACCTACAAAGTTCGCGCTTCTAGAACAGTGCATACAAGCAAACATGGACATAGACATTTGGCACCGCTGAGCGGCTAAAAAAGGAACTTCCTGTTCCGCTATAGTGTTACAAACAAGCCATTGTGTATGTTTGTGTGCGGTCCCCACTTGATATTCCATCATGTCATCTTAGCAAGCTGGGAGTTATTTCTGTAGATGATTTAATATCTAATAAAACCATACACCACAATAGCAGAATAATAAGATATCTTTTTACTTATCATCTTGTGTATAAGTCAAGTAAAAATATTATTATATAAAATGGAACAGAAAAATAGATCTTCATGTCACATAAATTTCGCATACTTATTCCAGTTTAGTCAGAAAATTTCATAGCATTATATATTACTATAATTAATATGTCAACAACTGGGCGCCAATAATTTACATATTTACATGTAACAGCACACACATGTCTATTATATAAAATATTATTACACTGCTCTACATACCTGCAAGTATATAATCAAATATTTTCAAACATGTTATGATTAATCTTGTGTCACATCGTATAATTGGAGATCATTCATATTTGACATCTACATGTAACCATCAATAAAGAAACCCTCGAGTAAATTCAAGTTATAAAATCTCACACTAGAGAAATACAGTTCAGACTAGTGAATGTTTTTATGCACAAAGTTGCACGGCTTTCATTCATAAAACTTATTTATAATTCTACTACAACTTCCGTGTTGGGAACATTGTACTATGTAGAATGTTAATTATTCGATAAAATACTTATGTCACAGTTCAAGGTTGTTTATTTCACGGAAATCAATAAGCAAGAAAAAAAACGTAACATTGCGTGCTGTGTAATGCAACTATTCTTAACTTTTCCGGCACCAATAGAACGACCATGTAAAAATGTATAATGAACGTGTAAATACAGTAATTGTACAGCTGTGAAAGTCCACATCGAATTGTTAGTTGACTCATTAGTCTATTGTTTATAGTGGCGTACATAATTGATATGCAGAACCTGTGCCTGGCTCAAATGCGCTCTCACATTTCAACCAGGTGACTCACACGCTCTCGACAACAGGTAAATACAGCCGCCCACCATTTTTGATTCATTGCGCGCAAGATTGTAATTCTGTACCTAATGTTCGACTAGCGGTTCTAATATTCCGAACATGTTTCATACTGTAAACGATTTATCTGTGTTGATAATAATAGCAGATATTGAGTTTAGATGCCATGTTATGGAGATTTTAATGCTAGATATAAATATGAATAAGTACATATTTATCTCATAAGAAATTACATTAAGCTTTTATAAGAATATTTTATCCCGGATTCCAATAGCAATATTTAATGATTCCATATTTAGGCCACAGTCATTTAGACTAATGGCGTCACGTACAATTAACAACTGTAATTAATCAATTTAATATATCATTCAATTAATGTAAGAAATTACTAGTAGACAGTCTAGGCTTTATAAGGTCAGTAGATATTACGTAAATTCAATTTGATATAAAAATCTAGATGTTTTTGTAGATGTGGACATATGTATAATGAGTTTGATTTGACTAGTTCTGTAATGAAGATAGTTAGTGAAGCGCAGCAGGAAACGATCTCGCGTATAGATTAACAGATAAAATTAACTGCTCCCGCAACGACAATATTATTGCCCATAAACTAAAGATAAAGAACTCTGTTGTAACATGAGAGTCTGCAGTACTCTGCTTCTCTCATACATTTCATTAGAATATTCTGCATTTATCTTCAGCTACGTGCATGAAACTTACAAAACTATGTAACCAATACAAATGTACTATAGTTCTAGTTATAAACTAGCATAAATAAGGTTATGTATCTACAATATAATATAATCTAATAAATACTTCGCTTGCATTATGATGAAACACATTGCAACATTTTCAATCAACGACTCCCCAAATTTCCCTTACAAAATGCAGACGCATTAACGAAAATTAATACCGCAAACCTGAATGCATCTGCTATAAAACTAAGTGCATTACGGCCACCATTTCATAACAAACCATTACAACGCTTATAAATCACGCATCGATGCCAGCTTTGACAGGAACATCGGAAGTCTATTAATAAGGAGATACAAACGACTTTCGGATCGATCAACATGGCAACTGCACAATGACTCAAACATTGAACACATTGTGAATCATCTCCCTCGTTTCAACAGTGAATTTATATTGTATTTTTTAAGGAGCATGTTGTATAAAAAAAACACGTGTTAGTCTCAAACCATTATTGTCTGGTAAATTGTTAGGCAAAACCAATGAAAGCTGGGGCTAATTCCGAGGATAAATTAATATTGTTTATAATAAAAATTAGCACACACAAATATTTCTAGGGAACTGCGTATGAAAATTTCACAAAAACTAACATGATTTTTACAGTTTCGCAACCAGCTTTACATATGTGTAAAGCTGTATTCATAGACAAACTCACACATTTTTAAAAACTATATAGCGGAAATAATACTTTTTGGCATGGAAATACTGTATATTGTAATCTATTTTTGCAATCCCCGGCATTAAAGAGATTTCTAATTACTACGAAAGAACATTCAGCAGAAAAAAATCCAATTACATATATCTGTACACTGAATAAGAATTTACATAAACACATTACTGGTGCAAGATACGATTATATTCATCAGTAACTAATGCGAAACTTGACGAAGCACAGCAAGTTAAAACGAGGAAGAGAGATCAGAACCGTATTTAATAATATTTAATATATTTAAATTTCAATATATTTATAACTATTAAATAATAATAATATACTGGAAAGTAATACCTGTATTTTAGTTGCGTTAATGCAATTATTGTAGAAAATTTATATACGAAAGAAAGTTTGTTCAATTTTCCGGGCACGTAAAATCCTTAATTCGGCTCTGATAGAGAGTAAGCAATTCGAATCTTTGGCGTCCCCTTTAAACTAGAATGCGCCCTGGCTCCGTCCCCTCGATTTGTTCTGACAACGAATCGCAAGTGCACAATCGTTTTGTCAATTCGGCGCACATTCTGCAGTCGGTGCGTTGAGTAAGAGTTCGCCCTTGGGCCCTACAAACATAGACCCTCGCCACGATGACAGCTCTGTTCAAACGGCACTATGACTTCAGGATGCAGCCTGTCTCACTACTACTTGAGGCCAGGGGTTGGAATATCCACTTTAATGTGGATCGCGAATATTTTTACACAAACTGCACCGTCATTAAAGGCCGTAATAACGCTCTCTGTGGTACTATATAACTAAGCTGATGGACTTCCCATCAGATTCTTGTTAAGATGAATTTAAACTAGAAGCATCGTTAAATTTTCTATATAACGGTGGACAATTTAGATTTGATAAATGAATGTCATTTCTATATCTGAATGATTGTATATATTCTGAATATTATTAACCGCAGTAGATTTATTCGAATTTCTATGACAAAGATATTATTGCCCAGAGTATTTCTATGATCAAACAGATGTGGGTTTAGATTGATACTTGCATCAGATATAATGCTATTTGAGAACAAAACAGCTTTAATGTGCGCATGATCCCTTGTGAACGGGATGCTTGTTTGCGTCAAGGATTACGTAGAATGTAAATAAGGGTCGTAATTTCAGAACAGTATACGAAGTGTCACACGTTAAAACCCCTATTTACGGGCATCAGTAAATTTACCATTCAGCAAAGCTTATGGGTGAATATTTTTACTATATGTAATATAAAAGGTTTTATCAATTTACAATGAATTTGTTTACAAACACCTACATATCTCATCCCACGGTGATTTCTTCTACTTGACTTGTGTTGAAAATAATAAATTGTAAAGTTTTATCGCTAGTTGGAATGAATCACTTGACATTAGCAAAGGATGGCTCCATTCTACTTACGGCGATCATCAAGGAAGAGTTCGTTCAACTACGCTGATTGCAACTGTAGCCAAACACACACATACATTTGTTTTTTTTGCTTTATCCCGCATTTATTTATGCTGCCAATGATATAGTTAGCAGCGTAGGTTGGTAGCACTGATCAAGCAAAGAGACCAAACGCATTCTATTGCGACTAATGTGAACTCGATGCATCGCGGTAATGGATTTATAGATACATAAATTTAATCTCTATCATGTACTGACAGCTCACGTAGGTAAATAATTAACGATCGTTGTAATATTCGTTATCCACATATACAATATCCGAGCTGTAATGAAAGCTTTTGCATGTGATGAAGAGTTACACAGTGATAAATGCATTATGAATATCTGATTTACGGAGGTGCAAAAATATTTTATATCATTATACATAAATGTTCTCAATATTATGAAGAACATACAGTTAGACTTTGAAGTGACACATTTACATAGAGGTCTCATAGAGAGTCTCTTAAGATTTACTAAGGGTTCTCAAACAAATATTATTCAGTAATAAGATCTAGCAACACGTACCGTGAACTTAATAATTATATAAGCGACACGATGGTGACCACATCAAAGTCCTAACTAACTACACTTACGTCGAAAGCTTCAAATGTGGTCGACTTGGGCAAACCAACGCAGCAATATGACACCCTTGTATAGAATATCCCTTTATATATGTGTGTGGTAAGGTTGTATCTATATTGAGGGTTCATATTTAGGGGTGCCGACTCATATAACATGAAGGGAACCGAATATTATATACAGTAGGTATTAAATTAAAATGAAATTAAAAATACACTAGTGTGCTCATTCTATCGTTACAAATTCTAAGTTTACGTCTGCCACAAGTCTGAAATTCGACATTAATTCATTTTATTTTATTTATTAAAAATAAAATGTATGATTTTTACATTTAATTTATTGCAATGTTGTATAGTATTTCACGTAAGTGCGCAATGTAAATTAACGTTGAATTTTAGATAAAATCAATTAGAAACTATACATACAGTAACATAATAAAACCAACACTTCTTATATGAATATACGTCAATAAATTTTACACCCCTAACTAAAAATTATTGTTCCCGCTTGCTAGTTAGACATACCCTCTTCTTTCGTATGCACCCTAAGCACAATAAAGACCCCTTGAAACTAACTCACGCACGTATATACATGTGCGTGCACGCTCGCACGGAATCAGTCGTGCGAATATCATTTCTACGCATGCGCACATGCATTCAGTATCGTCGACACGTGTTTTTTTGTTATTTTTAAGCATTCAATAGACTTTTTTTAAAAAACAGTCAATGACTCTTGTGTTTGGGGTGTTGGAAATTTTTTATGGATATATAATAATTCAATGGTGCGATGGTTTTGTTTTAAATCGTTGTAATTGACACGCGTAAATGCGTGGTACGTTGACTGACGTTTCAATTAAATTGTGATTTAAAAATAGTCGATTACATATAAAGAAAATGGGAATATTTAGCGTTTATAATTATGAATGTGGATGTTAAGACAAAATATAAATATTGCTAATGTCAACTTTTTGTACAAAAAAAAATATGTAAGAATAAAGTTATAAGTAATAAACGCAATATGACGGAAACAAACTTCTCATGTAAACTTGTGCATGACTCATAGAATACAGATGGGAATTCACGTCATTTTCAATGTGAGTAATATGTGACCATTGCACAACAACAGTTATTTTATTTTTATCTACATTGCTCAGTAATAATTTATTTATATATGTGAGTCGCATAAATTACGAGCAGTTTGCTTCGTAAACAAATCTTTTTAGAAAATATTGCAGTTGTATCATGTTATGAGATAATGTTGTCTAGTTCATATACACATGAATAATATAAATAGAAAAAATCTGAATTACTTACAACTTGCTAAAAAATCGCGAGGATGTGAAATGAATCGTCACTTACCTGAAACAAAAAAAAAAACAATCATAATTAAAGCTTACACATTATATACAAAAACTACGGATATGTTGCTTGCATTATATAAATAATATATGAGAGAATGAACTTGCTTAGAAAACAAAATGAAACGTTATAATGCAGTCGCATACCAGACAGGGTGTTACGGAAACCATTGAACAGACTAAAGAACGGCTTCATATAACCTGTCGGGCAGACGGGAAACGTAACAACACTAGTTCTTTATACTAGCAGAGGTAGAAAAACATGTGACAAGAACACAAAGAATTTCTCACATAAAAAGTGTACAATGATAGTTAGAAAATGGATTATCACATTAACATTTCTTGGTTTCCAAGGTGACATGTCTAACAATTCCATTTTATAAATAATATAACAGAAAATATGAATATACATAAAACACCATGTTAAATATAAGATGCTTTAAAAATCAGGATATTGTACATTAGGAAATTAAAGTCAAACATTATAACAGCTTGCAAAGAGGAAACACGAATAAGGTAATTTGAACAACAACCACTCTACATAGTAGTACAATCATGTAAAACAGTTTGTTAGCAATTGAGAAAGGGAAGAATTATAAAGAGCAATCTGGCACAGCAGCCCTAACCGTATAATCCACTTATCTCATCTCCGTGTACTGTTGAAACTCTCTGGTGAATGTAGAACTATTTCCGTAGACATGAGTCCGCGGTCTGTTGAGACCGAGCTCTAGGTAATTACCGCCGCCATCGTTGCCTCCGGGTTGACCGGAGCGGAACGGCTCGCGGCGTGACTACGCTATAGAACCCTGGAGGTTCACTGGCACTTACAAGTGAACACACACACAAAGTAGCCGTGCATTGTTCGTGCCATGGTTTAACTAAACGTACCACGGACCGCAACATTACACGAATACTACACACTACATAACGATTATCCGATAGCATCCAACGATGATCGACAAGCGATACAACGTAATGCGATATTACAAGCATAATGTAACTTCATATTTCTTCGTGCAAAATTACACTGTTAATCATGATCAACATTATTTTCACACAGTTTACTGGTTCATATAAATAACAGTAACATTTAGTAGCAGAACTTCTGTTATTGAGAAAAACATATTTGTGACAAAATATTGCAGTACAACTCTATGTAAAGTAATAATATTCTTATTTACATAATGGTATACTATTATATGTAATGAAGAAAATAGACAAAATCGGCGGCCAGGTGTCAAGGTGAATGATTGCGCCACGTAAGAAACCTTGAAAGCACTTCAAGCGTCACGGTCATGGACAACTGACAGACACCTCCTGGCTTCAAACGCCTTCACAAACATCTAAACTACACTTACACTGAAGAAAACAAAACAACCCTATTCAAGCTACAAGTATAGAAGCTAATAAATTGTAATTTAAAGACAAATTGTACAAAGTTTACCTCGCTACTATTTTACCTACGTATATGCAATTGTTTACACCCTTTCACTAGAATATTATAATAACTGTTACCAAGCGGGAGAGTGGATGTTTTTCAAAATTTCAAAAGTTAACAACGAGCAAACTTTAGATTAAACAAGCGGCTCGCAAATCGAAAAAAAATTATTAACCGGCTCCCTTACGGCAGCTCTCGCTCATCACTGTTTATATGCAAGTGGAACATATATGTATGTACATATATATATTTAGTAAATAATTAGATTTATTTCACGTATTGGTAGGTCAATAAATTAATACATACATTCCCTGGTGTCCACATTATAACAATTAAATATGTTTAATAACCGTAACAAACCTTATTATTAATACAATCAAATGATAATCAATATTCGTTAAATTAATTAGGGTTTATTAATGTGGAGACTCCTGCGGTAAAAATCATTGCAAAGCTACATAATTATATCATGTACCGTTTATTGATAGTTATAATTAAGTTAGAGTAAAACAACGGTTGTTGCCGATAGGCTCTATACGGTCTACTTGTTTTCATATAAAACTAATAAAAAATATATGTATTTCCCTTTCCGTTCTTTCAACTTATATAATTGCTTAAATAAAACTTATTTCTGACTTTATTTTATGTATTGAATAATAAAAAATATTCAAATTAACAAGTCAAGTTTTATCATTTATTCAACTGATTATTCAATAGAATTGTCTGTACTATACTTACAGTTTATTACGATTCTCTATTAGTTCACTAATTAGATTAAAATCATTTTTTGTTTGAGGCAGATCATAAAAACATGACATTGAATTAAAAAGCCATTAATTACAGAACACATACTGCACGTCAAAGCATGTACTGGTAACAAGAAAAACATTAATTTTCCAACTTAATTTCATTAGGAAATTGAAGCTTATGCCATAAGTCAACATGAAGAGCATGCAATGAAATTCATCTTAATTTTTTTCCTCTCGATAACTGATTATGATTTCAAACTAATAAATTCAATTTATAATACGCGGAATCAGTGACAAATCTTGATAGTAATTCAAAAAAAATACTGTATTGAAGGAAAAACGTGTGATTCATGATTTGCCATTTGATTAATTTAAACAAAAACAAATATCTGTGGTTAAAAGAAATCGAGAAGCACTCAATAGTCTGTAACGCATACTTTTCACAAATAAAATAATAGGTCAATGCAAGTTTTTGCAGGTTTCATTGCGTAATAGAAATTAACAACAAATGATCTTTATTATAACAATAACGCATAATCCTACGTTTTTTCTTCATACGATATGAATAATTCAAAAATTAATATCTGTACCAAATCTCGTTACATTGTGTAAATGAATATTTTACGCTCTGAACAATTTCTTTTGCATAATTTTAGTTTCCATGTGATTAAAAATCGTTTAAAAAATGATAATTCATGGGAAAATTTACTCTGAGAAAAATGTTGCAAAATTTTTTAAGCATAACGGTTAACAAATGCAGTTCTGTACAGAAGTTAAACGAGTGTGAACTCGAGAGAAATTCGAATTATAACAAATACTACTCGTAAAACTCAATACAACAGGATATTTGAAAGTCGAGGTCGAGAAAATTCAGTCTGTAATTTCACGTGAACCGTTTGATGTCATATAGTATTACCGAGAGTATTACCAATCGAAATAAGAATCCATTAATCAGAAAACTCATTAAAACACAACAAACGAAAAGGTTCACGACCCCCATACGGAACACGGAAAATTGGAAAATGTATGAGATCATTACAGGAGAAAAGGGTTACCTCGTTATATTTTTACTACAAATGCGTTTATATGTATATTCGAAATGTTAACCCTTTTTAACAAAGGGGTGAGTAAGCATTATATTCAAAAAGGGTATTTTGTATTTTTGTCACGAGTAAAAATCATGTTACATAAGAATAATAATGGAGTAAAGCATTAATTTACAAAACAACGTTATTCTTCAATGACACCTAGAAAAGTTCAAACATCCGTCGAGAAAAATAAATAAAACTTTTCTCAAAACAATAATTTGTAGTTCTTATAAATATTTATCCTATACATTCCAGAATAAGAATCTAGTTAAGAATAACATCTGCTGGTTCCAAACAAACTCAAAACTAACATCGGTTACTTTAGTAGTTTTGAAACTTTTGATAGATAATATAAGAAAATAAACATGTATTGATATTAAATCAGTGCATATTTATATAAGTACTAGGTAAAAACACTTACCAACAATTCCAAAAACAAAATCACTATAACAAACACAGTCCTCCAAAATGCAACCCAAGGTGTTTTGATTAACAAATCGGAATTCTCAAACAACCGAATCTGATCACAGCAATGATGCAACTAACTTGATATAGGAATAAACAATATAAATAATCAGTCACTGGTAAAACTCTGTCAACGCACGATAACAACACGATGATGACGCTGTGCGGTTGTGGTGCTGTTGGTTGCTGGATGATCACGTGTTCTGTATAATATGGCTCCGAAGCGAGTGGTGCAAGGCGAGTGAGTGCCACGAGCGTTGAAGCCGGGTGTTTCACGGTGCACACTCACTCAGACCGGGTATATGCCTGTTATGTAGGTAGGGGCGGAGTCCTGATACCCCTTCGCTAAGAGAATGGGGTCTCATAGTGCACAGTCGACTGACTAGAGGGGACACAAACACGCGACCTCGGAGGGGGCGCGATAATCGAAATATATTCATTCCAATGTTAGTTTTAGTTTTTTGCTGTTTGGGTAGGTTAGGCTAGACGGCTTCCTTCTTGGAATTTATGACACATGATAGCAGTGACAATGTAATTTTAGTTATACCATATTCTAAATTTGAACGAAATATTGGCAAGCAATTTTATTTTTGTCATCAAATTTACAAAAACAGTTGTTTGCTAACTTTCTTTCAGAGGTCGCATTTGCGAACCCTCAGGCATTTCCTTTTATATTCAAGAGCAAGTAAATACATTTCTGGATAAAATGAAATCTTCACGAATGTAAATAAAAAACAATTCGTCATTTCTACAAATATCTCTAATATAGTAACAAAAGGAATAAGTAATTTGAATCTTTACCATTAGAAAAAGTAATAATAGAACAATTATCGTTACGAATAATTGCTGACAAATATTTGAATACCCACATTGGAGAAAAAAGTTTTTCATATTAACTCAAGCAGACAGAATTGTATGGTGTATATATCTATAGTGATATAAAACAAAAACAAAAGCCACGCATTTCGAAATGTACGCCGACGCTTCGTTGATAGAACAATGGTCGGACAGGGCCGCGGGTTAGCTGTAGAGAGTACGTAGTGCATAGAGTTCATGGTGAAATGATTGCATACCGCACCGCTAATGAAGTTTATAATGGAGTACGCAGCCGCACATATCATTGTTACAGAATGCAGACTACTTGAAGCGATGTAATGTAAACTGTTCTTCAACTATGTGTACATTTTTATTCGACCAATGCTGGTTTATGAAATTTACCGTATAAAATACACCGTATCTAACACCTGCCGTCACATAAATCATGTTTTATACAAGCGTCTAGTCTGGCTTAAATGAAAACCAAATGAGAAAAGTGCAGCTATTGTAAACTTATGGCTGTTGTGCAGGTAATATTCAGTTGAGTAATCCGACTCTGCAAACATGAATCAATCAATAGAAATACATATATAACAACAATGAACATAATACCGTCTGGTATTGATCGTTTGAAACTCTCATAACGCACGTGAAATAATTAGTGTTGAATTAGAAATTACGCTGTGTGGCAAGCAATTAATTACAATTTGAATATGTAAGTACTTACTATACCTTAATTCTGTTATGGTTTATGGATTACGGGCAACAACCGCATGAGACAAATGTCATAAATACGCGTATTCTAACGACAATCCATAATAGACAAAAATAATCTATTCATATAAAAATACCAAAATGTGCTATACAGTTAGATGCAATTACTAGAAAGTAGGCATAAAAATATAAGACAATTACGAAGTGAAATATGTAAAAAATGCAGTAATTAACTTTCTGCCATTCAGTGATGATTATCTTATAAACACTTAAGTAATTAACACATTATCATAATTGTCTGGAAAAGGGAAAGAAGTCACGGCTGATCTGATGGCTCATCCCAAACTCGGCAGACGAGACAAACAATGGACAATATAATCATCTTCATTACAATAGGTACACCTTCCGCAGTACGCCAACAATGGAACAACACTGCAGCAGGATGCGATCAGCGATTATCTATTATAAATCACCAATTCAATCTACCTCTACAAGCAGGGGTGCATATATATAGTCAGATATTTATTTAAATACTATTTTATAGATGTTCCAAATATGGATGAGTATTCTTGAAAAGCTGCAGTTCTAATTATGCTATGAACGATAATCTGTATATGGTCCAGCTGAAACAGACAGTAGTCACCGACAATGTGTAATGTGGAACGTACGTGTTACAACTTGTACATCCCTAGTGTACGATGCATATGGCGATGTGCCAGTATCGTGGTGTGCCAATGGTTGCAACGCCCACATGTAGGTTAAAGGGTTAACTACCCTGCGATAATGAACCCTCCCCTTTCAGTGTGTGACATAACAATGGGGTGCGAATTTGGTATCGACAACGTTTCGCACTATGACAAATGTTCTAAACATATGTCGACATTCTCAAACAAGTGATATTTCACACTAAAGTGCATGTTTAATTGATGTAGAGAAACGAATAATGAGATATAACATTTAAAAAGTTACATATTGTTTGAAAACTGAAGTAAATTTTATATTCGTTTAAAAAAGAACTGAACGAAGTACATCAGAACGTAGTTTCGAAAATATTTCGCTTAAGAAAAAATACACATTGTCCCGTGTCTAGTCTACGTCTATGACGATGGTTCTGCATTCGACAGTATGGCGTAAATGTACGAATTCACACTCCGTTGAACGGGTGAATTCACATTACATATGAGCCTAGCACCCGTATTCGCAGACATGGGGAGTCGAGAGACGAGGTAACCAAATAGCACACACGGGGCACAGTTGGCAAGCCTGGCCGCAACCGGCACACAGGATCGAACAGGTCAGTTACCGTTTACAGCCAAGTGCAACGCACGTAATATGAGCCAGTCCAATAGCATACAGACACACATTCACATATGAAATATGCAGTATTGTTACATGTATATATTGGGTATAAAAAAGGGAATTTTTCTTCAGAAAATATATCCCAAACTAACTCTATTCCATTCACTTCAAAAATATAATTACTGGTTTTTCAATGAACTCAAATAAATTTAAAATCTACTATACAATTATCTACCCCCAATACACATTTCAAGTCCACAAAATCGGATTAAAATTTCATGAATTATATCTCTGCAGATACGAGTTTTAAAACCAAATAAGAAAGATAGAATTTTGTTTTATCCTGAGGTTACTGCTGCGTACAGTTTTATAACATTATGTGGTGTGTTTTTGTACTGATCTTGTTGCTGTGGTTACTAGTGTTGACAGATATTGGAAAACACAAGTATTACTTGAACATCGATTATACAATATCCTGTACATGAAAATAATTATCATAATTTTACAGTTAATAAAATTTTAATTCCAGAACTAATATTAAATTATGGTATAAGAAATGCAAGGACATATTACTGGTAGCAATAATTCGTTTCACGTTCAGATCTAATTAAAAGTTAATGGACAATTGAGTAGGAAATAATATAAATAAACAGCGTAACTTTCAGCATCAAACTTGTTCCATTTTCCGTGCATGTATTAAATAACTTTTTGTAAATATGCTGCCGGTTTCTTATTAAACAACTTTCCTTGTTAGATGAAGTTTCAATGTACATACATATTACATACTACGGATGTAAACAGCTTTGTAGCGTGACAAATATTGCTGAAATAGCATGCAAGAATTATCAATACTTCATAAATACAGAGTATTTTACACAACTTTTTCCTAAAGACTTTTCCTCTAAAATGCATTGGGAAAAACATATTCGCACCATTCAAAAATTGCACGTAAAATGCTATGTTTTATTTTTTCTTACGACACCTTTTATAGCTTCAATAAAAGGGATAAAATCTTATGAAGCCTGCACATACAAGTCAGTTTTAAAATTTAAATCACATACAGAATAAATCCATATGGACATATGCTCGCTTTATTATAGTCGTTATAAGCATACGAAGTGCACATTTTCAACACCTACCCGATAATAAAACAATGTATAACGGAATGAATTTGAGAAGCTTCGCATTTCCGTTCCGATATAATCTATCTACGTCGCCAATCCTATTCCGACAGCCACAAACCAACCGTGAATACATTTTTCTCAGTCTCCGGACGTCTGTCTAGAGTTGTAAGAATGCGTTGTAAGCTCAAGGGTATCACAAGAACTTTTATATTTAAATTTAAATAAAGGTACTTGTCAATTAAATTCCTGTCAGTTAACCTGTACCGCCTACCATACTCAATTACTACTGAATATACTGTACAGCAATAACAAGTGACAGATAGTAATAGATATAATAAATTATCGATAACGTTTATATTACCGTAATAAGGCTGCTGTTTGCAGTACATGGAACAAAAGCAAATACATAATATACATATACATATCTGGACACTCTTGTGTAAACCTGTTTAGTGAATTTAGAGTAAAAATAGTGTGACGATATGTAAATGTCTTACTAGGAAAAATAAAAAATCAAAAACTTGCAGCGTGATGTATGTACAGAGGAAAAATAAACAACTTTACATACAAGCGGTGGCGCCGAATACAAAGAAAAATGTCAGCACATTGTATGCAGCTGTTGGAACTAGAAAACTGGAGCAAACTGGAGAAAAATTGAAAGAAACCATATGTCACTTACGTAGAAATACCAACACTATAAATATCACTTGAACCACATAGTTTAAATCAATATCTCTGATGGTAGTTTATGTGAAATATTTGAAATTTAATAGCTTAACAATGTTTTATTGTATCATAAGAGTTATGCCTGAAAAAACTGGATTCAGAAATAAAGTATTAATTATTTGTCGTATTTCTGAAAAACATAAACAGCTTTAATGAGACTGCTAGCAACCATTCCACAAAACATGAAACATGTGATTAAGTGCCATTAGAAGGCTGAAACTGCAACCGGCATCTTCTTCACACACAGCTAACACGATCCATTCAAACCACGATCTGCTCTATATACACCAATCATTTTCTTGTTTCGCTGCACTGTTGACGAGTTGTTACACAGAACAAGCGTTTAATTACCGCAGGCGGATATAATTTTGCATATAATACAGATGTAGACGTTCTGACAAAATATTTCTTTTGTACAGTGAATCAACCAGTTAAATAAAGAGCGTACACAGTGCTTTGAAGTTTATAACGTGATTATTGGACGTTCTAGTACAAGGGTTTATAATCAGACAAAAAGAAAACCTTCACTGCATTAATATACATGAACAGACAAATAAAATGGAAATACTATAGAATGAAACTGTAATGTGTTATACGAGCTACAGCAAGAGAATACTTAAATCCTTGTTTTAATGTAAACCGTAAAGCTCTTTGGATATATGTAGATAATTCGACTTCGCACATCATGTAACAATTAGTTACATCAGAAAGCATTACGGGCGTCAAATCTCATCAGATATTATGTAGTGCTCTTCAGCGCAAGCAAGGATCCCATTATTCTGCCGAGATCTTATAGCATAAGGGCGTTATTGTGTTGAAAAGGAACTTCACTTTATGCTACCGAGGCTCTGACATGAACACCGTTCTGTAAGACTATAAAGTATGAAGTTTGCATGAAGAAAAGTTCAAGACGGAAGCAGATCTTCCTGACACGAGTTGTGTATCTGCAGTTTAACTTTACTAATAATTCAGTTAACTAAATATTTGAAAGATTTTACATTCTGCGTACCGTAGAAGTTTTTAGAAAGTGAATAATTTAGGTATTAGTATTATTGAAGTAGAATAGCACGATATATTTATCTGGGGCTATGTTCACACGTTAGAAAAATTCTTGTTATACATTGTTTAATCCATGAAGTATAAAACCAAGCCGTTATGGTATTCGGAAATGACGTCTGAATACTATGGGAACACATGCATGGAACCGAAACAAAACGTGCGTCTTATTCAGTCAAGGTTAAATACAATGCTAAGAATATACTAAGCTGTATTCTGAGAATTATTCCCGTACAATAATATCAGAAATGATATGCATTCAATCATATTTTCATGTTCATTCAGAAAGATATTTTTGTAATTTTTTTATGTGACAAATCCGAAGGACAATAATAAATCAACATATAAATTTCGAATTTAAATTTGATATATGTATTACATAATTAATGTATATAAATATGTAAAATATTCATTGGTAATTTATTCTGCAACACATGTCATATAAAAAGTAATATATTTTCATCAAAACTTCAATTAAATAAAATTATTGAAAACATATTTATATTTCAATGTCATGTTTATTCAAATTAAATAAGTTAATGTTGTTGATTAACGGATATTTTGTGGGAAATTATGATGAAAATATCTATTAAAATCATAGAGTTAGAAAGTTCTAGATTCCAGATCGTGTAACAGAACTTAGCACTGTATATTTTTTTCAGTTCACGGAAAGTAGGTGTTGATAATTAATGTTGCATTTGCTCGACAGGAAGTTCTCCTTTCCCTTCAATATAATGTCTAAAAATACACAAGACATGTTTATGGTTTACATCTAAATCGCAGCTTGTCCAAACTGAACCACTGAACTTTATTTGAAACGTGAACAATTAACCCTATTTCATATCTACATGCCTTCACCATTGGAGAGATGATATAGAACTTGAACTTTCGGAATTTAAGTAAATATGTATTTTAAAATAAGTTCTAGTAATAAACTTATGAATTCTAATCAGAGAGAAAGGAAATTTTTAACTAAAATATTTAATGTAAATAATTGTACAAATATATTGGACTAAAGTCCTTAACGAAAATTATAAGTGAAACATGATAATTTTATTCATTAATTAATCTTATTTTAACTATAATAGGTAACTATACAGATTAGTTACGGTGTAATATTATACGAAGAATTCTCCTACTAATAAACGACATACTGCTATGCTATAATTGGCCCATTTATATGTCTAGAAATAATGTACGACCTACGTCCAAACGGAACAAAAATTCAATTTAATAAAGAGAAATTTCGAGAGCGTTTAATTCTTAAATAAATTGTGTGTATTTCTACTAAAAATGTAGCGCAGTTTATATTATAAATTTACGTTGCAAATATAGCAGAAACAGTTTGTGTTGGTGAATAAAACGTAATTTAGTTTACGTGCAGAGAAATCCAGCATAAATCATGGATTTCGTGTGGTTTGTACGCAAGGGTTAAATAATTACTTTCCAATTCCAACCAGTATTCAGAGTCACTTGATTTAGTCTAAATTGCGGTGCGAAGTTAGCAGCGACAGCCAGCGGCAAGCGACGCAGTTATCCCCAGCTTTAATCAACGATGCGTACTCGGATCGGCGTAATTCGTTTAATTCGACAGAAGGAATTAAGGACAACATTTCCTCATTTACAAATGTAAGCTCGGAATCCTATTCTGATTGTTCTTAAATTCATTAAAACTTACTGAAAAAGAACTGGTACCGAAGTAAATTCGACGTTCAAACATATTTAATATCATGAATTACTAAAATTGGAACAATGAACCATTGCAACTGCATCTTCGGAGGACTATGTAGTTGCAGATTATTGCATAGGCGTCGTAAAGGTGCAGGAAGCGTAGGCACCCGCCCCCGCCAACTTGAATCCACATTTTGTCGCCCACCTGATGCAACAAACTATTGTAGGCTGTACATACATGTTCGTCTGTAGGTTAATAACACCTTTGTTAAATTATGTTCATGTTCGTTTTGCAAAATCTTGTTCGTTCACAAAAAAAAACGAAGAAAATTGTATAGAATAATATCTAACTACACGTTCTTGTTATATTCATGCTTTGAACTACATATTTTCAGTACGTAAAAGACCGTTAACAATGCCGAGTATTCTGAAAATGTTTGAAGAACAAAACGGTTATTACATCGTCGATTCCAGCTGCATAATTTCCTGGCCAGATATCAACCGTGAATTTTTCAATTAGCCTGCTTAAAATTCCTCTAAGCTAATTCACTTTCCGCCAAGTAGAAAATTATAATTGCGTCGAAATTCACAAGATCACGATGCCGTAAACATTGCTGCCAATGTATCTCGCATACTCGCGGTATCCATGCCGGGGTTCGATGGCCTTAACGCGTACTTCGGCGCATAGCAACTGCCGGCGTCCCGACGTCTGTAATTAATAATGCATCTACAAAATGATAACTAATAAAGAGTGTAATCTACTATTACATATTAGTGCATGCACAAAATACCTCTATAGATTGAAATTAATTTAACTGCTCAGGTTTAATCCCGTAATAAATTGATTCTTAAAAAGGTCAAGATCACATCACGTTTGCATGTGCCGAAAACTATAACTCTGTACCTAACAGTAATTTCAAACTAGTACATAGCTCTAATAACATCGGAGAAATGGCTATCGCTAGCAATGTACTGCACTAACTTTGCAAATGTCATGGATCGGAGTATCAGAGATCGTCGCACCCGGCTATTACAGTCTAATCTAATTAACCATGAGCGTGCTACTTGATATTTACAACTCGACAACGGTACGCGGTATGCAGAAATCTTCTCTCGGTTATTTTACCTTCTTGTGAGTGCAAAGGAAATAACTTCCTCCTATGTTTTAACGATCACAAAATTACAAATTCTAAATATAGTATAAATAATCAATACTAGTCTTAACGTTCTGAAAGAAACTAAAATAAAATGAAAAGATTCTCATATCCTTAAAAAAATTAACATTCAATTAACAATATTGAAACAAAATAAGCATGCCCAACCTTTCACCATTACATTCATTTCTTCATTATTAATTGCATCCAATCAATAACGGTGCAATTAGTCATCTGGTCGCCCACTTGCAGCTAGATAAAGAGAAAAAGAGAGAAAGATGCAAGAGAAATGAAACTTGACCATGCGACATGACACCGTCCAACGTTAATAAAATCCCGAGGCGTGTCCCTCGTTACAAGATCGGAAGCAGGTATTGTTGTACGAACCTTGATGGATCTACTGTAATATGTCACTGAATAATGGTCAGTTGTATGGAGAATTACGCGAGAAAGGGTGGACGAGCCATTGTCAGCACACCGCCACACCGTGAGCTCTGACTTCTCTTGTTTGTGTCAATCTGTTTAAAGTGAGCGACAGCATAAGATATTCTCAATGGAGTGTAGATAAATCTAGCTCTTTTACATTACAGAACAATGAAGAATATGTAACGATGTTGCTTGTCTTTGAAGAATAGAAAAGAACATGTATTTTGCACAGGTATAACTGACTTTTCCATTGCATCACACATTTCCATGAACAAAGCATTCACTTTTTAATCATCTCCCGGTCATAAAATTTTCAGGACATTTCATAATAGATTCTTGTAACAATCAATTATCCGTGCTAGAAAACAGGCTATGCAACACAATTTATCTCCCTAGCAATATCTCAATCTTTTTGTGTGTGTGTGTGTCTTTATCAAATGACTGGTGTTCCCCAATATCATAGCATACTAGGATAGTTTGTCTTAGATGTCATACGTGCAGGGTGGTATCTTGTGCAGAAATCAATATAAATTGCAATCGTATAAGAGATTCGTAAGGGACCACTGTCCCTGATTGCCTTCGCTTTCATCCGTCCCTTTCTCCCTACCCCTGACCATCCCCTTGCCACTTATGACATCCCTGTTCTGTCTCGTGACTTCTTGTGCTTGACTGATTCGGTTGTATTCGATGTCTAGCACAAATTGATTTCGTGGTTGTATAAAGAAGATGTTACAGTGAGTTCTGTTTATTTTACGGGATAAGTGATTTTTATTGACCTCAATCACGAACATTGTTGAGAGAGAATTCGAAACATATGTAAACTGGACTAATGCTATATTGGTTTCCTGTCTTCTTCAAAAGAATCTTTTTTAGAGTAGGTAGAAAGATATTGAGTACTCTGAATAAAATTCTTCATATGAACAAATGTTTTAAATTCCTTTTAAAATCGAATATTTTCAAATATAGGCAAAAATACTAGACCTTTGCAAACAATGTAGCTAAATCAATACTAGCCGAAAAACGACAATTAAATTATACGTCAACTGCAAAAAAAAGTATTGTAAACTTGGTTTTGTACAATTTCATTCCAGTCTAACACACTGCTGAACAAAATATATGACTGACAATTTATTTGCATTCAACAAAAATAATGAATTTCACACACAATAATATCTACAAAATTGTTCGTTCAAATCTAGTCATGCATCATTATAAATTTCCAGTCGATTTCGTTGTGGACATAACTCAATTTAATTTCGTATTTTTAATAGCAAAATATACAACTATAATTTGTGTGATCGCAATAATATTTTGTGGTATTCATATACTTTTACTAATGAAATATTTACTAGAAAATACTCAACGTAGTTTATGAGAATATTAATAACATGTTTACAGTGCATTAGTTCAGTATAAAAGATGAAATAAAACCATTCTTAGTTTTATTTTAACATCATTGCAAATGCTGTCATCTTGTCTTTGTATAAATGAATAATTGACTGTACAGTAATGTTAAATTAATCATTAATAAAATGTCCAATGTCCAATGAATCAACATGACATATCGTATAGTCGACACTTTCATTAATTAAAATATGTAATTATGCTTAATGGATAGATCAACAGGAAATTATTGTATATGCGTATATGTTGTCTCCTACTGGGCTTATAAATCTCAAGTACCAGTAGGTATATGCATAAATTATAATAATGTACAAAATGTACCAACATGTTTTTATATAAATAGAATGGAATATTTACTAATATACAGACTACACAGTATCAGATTTATTTCATTTCATTTGCTAGTATTAGA
>JAGJTL010000032.1:5462505-5499102 GCA_022063505.1 Calosoma granatense
TATGTTTGTAATAAAAAATTAAAACGCACATAAAGATTGTGTACTTTATACTGAAAAACGTGTAGAATATGCCTACGCTTAACTAGAGAATTAAATGGTATAACACTGCACATTCTTCTCGGGTGGTCAAATGAACAAACGAGACTGGTGCCTACACCAGCATTGTTCATTTACGAAGAAATATTAATAATTAAATTCATCATAAAATAAATGAAGCATGACTAGTCATTGACTGAGTCCTGATTGTGTAAATATATAAGAGTTGACTTTAGCAACACACCAGTATTTCTTTCATTAAAATCAGATGCTTTTCATGCATGTATAAACTAATAAAATAGGGAATTCGAACCATTTAGTTGCAACAGAAATAAAACAACCCTGCGGTCTGAGTGCGAGTGAGTGTTAGCCACTATGTATGTATGTAATGTTAGTTTGTTCTATTTGCTTGTTGCAGGCGTTCGTTCAATGACCGGCAAGAACTGGCCGGTATACACGAGATGCTAATCTCTAAACAGGCACGATTAGCCAGTCTCCCACAGGGTACTAGTATGGCCGCCCACATCGGTGACATACGCACGCGGCCACACTGACTTCAGGAAATTGATTATGCACGCAGGTAGTTAGATAACATGATTTTTAATAGTTTTCATTAGCCACGGCGGCTGGATTGCCATCAGGTCATTTATAAACAAGATTCTTTCTGTCACATAATCACATACATGCATCGATAAAGATTACATGTAACTGGCATACATGAGCTGCAAGCTACATACATAGTTAAGCTAGTGGGATCTTTACTCGTTACTACGTAAAAACTTATTATTATTATCCTGATCTGTGACATATAATGTAGTTTAGTGAAATGTTCAAAAACTTTTCAATTATTAACAGTTAATTTAGAATCTGATTGCGAACAATACATTGTCACGAATGTAATCATGTGTGCAGTAAGATATAGGCAATAATAAGATGGTAGATTTACACTCAGTTCACCCTGTGTTGCAACCCTAAGAGATATATATGTATTGCTGAGTAAACAACAAGGGTGTGCGGGTCAATTACAGTATACAAGTACCACATGACACGCTGTTGTATGTTAGGGGAAAAATACCATCCGCACTGCACAATATATTTATTAAAACTCAGTTTCTGAGTTTCAGCTAGCAAGTTTTTAATAAATATATATTGAGATTTTATTTACTTTCATTTTAAGTCCATTTTAAATTCACTTAGAAATATATATTTACTTTGTTCTTATTTCTTTAACAATTGTAAAACAAGATAAATATATTTTTTATTCATTTAGAAGAATTTTTGTTCTGTAGTTTTGTTCTGTATGTAAATACATACAAAAGAATCTATAATAGTAGCAAGCATATGTGTAAGAAAAGAGAAGATATATACGTGTACTTACCGGAGTTTTCCTTGATGCTATTATACACTGTAATCGCCGCATCATCTTCCGAAACGAAATCCCATAGGCCATCACATGCCATGATAAGGAATTCCTCGTTTCCGTCGAGGGGTACAACAGCTACATCTGGCTCAGCAGTCACATAAGGCTTCAGCTTTATGTCGCCTACAAAGAAATACAATATATAAAACCTGACTACATATTTAACTTACTATACTGTGTAATAATTTATAGTCATAAGAATAACTTTCAATAATGTTTATCTATTTCTAAACTAGACTAGAATAATTCTTGAAATCTACTCTACTATACAATATAACATACATTTATAACAATAATAAAACTACACACGTACAGTGTGAGACAAAATTCGCGCCATTCATATTAAAATTTTAATTTACGTAACAAAAGATAAAAGAGCAAGTTTTTCTTCTCATGTTTGTCACAAAGTTATAATACAACATTGGAACAGTTTATTTTACGAATTTCAGTTGACATATTGAAAGAATTAAGATTCTTTCAATGGATGAAGATTGTTTCCATATACCATTACTTGTAACAAATACCATAAAACAAATTCTGAATGTAATAAGTTAGTTACAAGTTTTTTGATATGATGTGATTACCAAAATATATATAGCCATCTTTAGAATTATAGCAAGCTACACTATAATCATTTAAAAACCATCCACCTTCATGTTATTCCGATAATAAAATGAACAATGTTTTAAAATTACGGTATGTGACTGTATAACAGAAAATAATGAACCAATCACATATTGACATAAGATTTACGTTTTGGGGTAGCGAATTTTTATATCATTCTATACTAATACAATTGTCTAACATTATTTAAGTAGTAATGGTAATACACGAATAAATGTGAAATAAAAGTTTGACGTAAATTGTTAACTTCTACTACTAGTCTTTTTAAGATTAGAAATTTGATTAACAAACCACATACACTAATAATATTATTATTTGGTAAATGAAATAAAAGATTTGTATAATTCACTGAACCTATTTCCATACAACTATACATAATAAAATTCAAAATAAACTTACTATAAATATAACTACTTAACTCTCAATTGTCCGGTTTCTCAGTCAAGGTTCAACTTAAATCTCGAATCAAAACGAACAATATCGTTCTAGTAACATTAATGTTATTTAACAGGTAAACAACCATGTTTCGCTTCGATATTGTGGTTTGATCCGAGATTTAAGTTGAACCGCGACTGAGAAACCGGGAAAATATTTATTTTAATATCACAATGCTCGAACAACGACAACTATCCATTCAAAATGAATAATATATGATATATGCAAGTATATTCTACGTGAATAACACAAAATATATAAATATACTAATCCTATAAAAGAGATTAAAAATACACTCTAAAATATAGTAGAGAAAAAGTAAAACTTACGTGAGATTTAAGTTTGTATGTATGCAAAAAATATATTCTAAGCAACTTTACTCTTAGAATTTTATCATTAGAATAAATATTGCAGATAATTTTACACGAACATTGTAAAAATATGTACAAAGAATAGGAAAATCTGTTAATAAAATTATCAAAATAAATATTATCCTACGTAGTTATTAGAAATATAGTAATATTAAAGATATTCATGATGCAATTGTATATTGCATCTTTGTAATTATTTATCTTTAAATATGAGTTCTTAATTATAATCTAGCTTATATAATGAAATTAGTTAGATATAGTTAATTTAAATTTAATTTTAGTTCATACTAAACGTTCACATAAATCGTAACAATATCAGAATCTATATTGAAGATTAATATTATTAGTATAATGTCTTATAGGAATCTTATATTCACTCTGATATTGTTTATTATTTCACATTAACAAAATTGTGGCGACATTAATTATTCAATTTCAAAATGACAATATGTTCATCTGCGTTTTACGTTGTACTGTTTAAATTACAGTTAAACCACAATATTAACACAATATACAAACCTATTGCTCTCGATACAGCCAACTGTCCATTAACTCTCCACATTCCCCAAAACATTACACAGCCTCCATTTGCTTCAATGCGATCCTTTTCATCCTAAAACAAGTAATTAGTAACCAGTACAGCACACTATATGAAATTATATAATTACCTCTCTACTCGGTTTATGTGGCTTTACAATTTGTAATACTTTGCCTCGGTTGACAAGTAACGCCTGGGAATCACCAACCCAAGCTACATATAGTATTTCTTCCTTTGGTCTAAGCAGTGCACAAACGGCTGTAGTCCCGCTACGGAAATTCTAAAACAGTTATACATTACGTATTTGCTGATTTTTATAAAATACATATGACATAGTTACATTTTAGCTTGAATGTTAAATAATTCTATAGTCAACAGACATAATAATACATCTTATTGAATATTGCTACAAGCGATGCTTACCTCGATTTTGGATTTTTCGAGAAAAAATTCGTCTGTACGTAAAAAGGCCTCTTTTAATGCACGTTCTGGATCTGTGGGGTAATATGCACTCTCTACTAGGAACTGGTGTAAGTGTGCGGCACTGTAGGATGCAGCATCCTGTCCCGCGTGCCCATCGAATATAGCGTAATAGCTGGACGGGCTCGAATCCTGAAACATATACATATGTACTATCTATCTATGTAAAACACACGATTTATTTTCTTTATTTTCCTTGTACAATGTTTTCGTATTCGCAGTCAAGAAATATCGTTGCAATAAAGTACCCACAAAAAGGTCAACAATGAAAAATGAGTCAGTTTGCGTTTTATACTATGTGACCTATGACTCTGACGTTTATTACTACCTGAACTCTGACTCATATATCACATAGGTCATATATTATTATTAGCTAGTTGTATGAAGGGATCGTTAGTATATTTTTATCATATAGAATTTATTTATAGTGTTAGTTAAACATGTACCTGTATGTTAAACAACGAGTTTATGTCGTGTATAACAACATGTTTGTCCTCCATGCGCCTGCGGGTGTTTCTTGAGGCACACGTGGACACAAGGGGTGGTGGCATTGTAGGCGGAGCAGGCAAGTTGTCCAGCTGACTATTGTCCAGGTACCTCAGACATATCTCATTCATCTTACTCATCACTGTTTGCATCAGTTTCAAAGGTTCATATACTGCAAAACAAATAACAAAAAGATATTAATAAATTGTTTACAGCTAAAAACTTCAGGTGTACGGAATCCTAAATAATACATGAGAGTAGGGTTTTTGCAATTTATAGTCGCATTTACTAATGAATAAATATTTATAAATCCGTTTATTTATTTTGTATGAAACGATCACTGGTTAGAATTTCTGAACATTTCGTATTCCAAGATCCCCCTGTGTCGTAAAATGTCGATCTAGTTCTTCACTCAGATGTTCAGATCATAAATTAATCCCCTCAAGACTCACCTGTGCTCTTATAGCTACAGCACGTAACATGATTGTGTATTCCGTAACCGTTCGCGCTTCAATAGCAGACAGCGCGACGCCTGTTTGCCTGAGTGTGCTTCCGTATTTCCCAACGATTTGTCAAATGTACTAGATGCACATGCACTTTTATGGGCATGCTTGATTAGATTAGTAACTGAATATATAATGAGTTTTGACTAGCAAGGAAGTAGGAAATGATAAAATACGTGCTGTAGGAATTATAGCACGAGGAAATCATTCAAAATATTTCTCGCTCAGAAAACTAACGAATTCAGATTTAATTCTAAACTTCGCATGTGCGAATGTATAAAATATAAGAATCACAAAACACGTGTCTGTGAATTTTCATTCAACATTGGCAACAAGCCAGACAGCAGCAAAAAACTGGATAGAATAAATTGACCAAATATAATTAGGGCAATATTCATTCAACGACCTTAATAATGAACAAGAATTGTAATCTCTGAATAATTCAGATTGAAATACGCTAACCATACACAAATAAAGTAAGAGTGAGAAAAGAGATAGATAAATGGCACAAAGCAGAGGGGACCGGAATGAGTCACATGTATTATTACTGTGCAACCGAGGAAAAGTAAACGACACGGATTTTCCCATCTGTGGAAAATAGTTAGTGAGTAATGATTTTCTATGAATATTTCATACTAACTACCACGCTTTGCGATTTACTCGAAAACGAATGAGTTGAAGCAAAACATTGCAACATAATCGAATGTTGTTACTGAATCATATTTTGACGAAATTATTTTTGAAATTCTTTACTTTTTTATATCTAGTACAATATGTAAACATTATAAAAACGTTACAAAATAATATTCGAAATGTGTAGACTTCGTTAGAAACTAACTTTGAGTTAGTAAATCAATAAATAACGAGCTGAAAGTAAAGAAAAAAAGTCATATATTATGACGTGTGAGTTACTGATCCCATTAGACTATTTTTTGTTTGATGTTTTCTTGTCCTAGACATATAAAACATAGATTTTTATGATCTACAGTCCTGAAAATGATTCGCTTTTTATTTTTGTTTTTCAAAGAAAAGGAATTTATATTCAATTATACTTTTGCTTAGTAAACACAACCACATTTATGTGCGTGACTATAATGGAGTTGAGTTCAAATGAACTTTAATGGATTAACGTTAATGTCTACTGAAATTCTAAATAATACATACCATTTTCATTAGGATTAAATCCGCAAGCAACTGGGTGTTTCTTGCAAGCTTGTCTGATCTCATCTATTGTAGATTTGATGAGCGGACCCACCAATGTGGACGGACATGATCTAAAAAAACAATATTTATTGTTAATTGAAACATCTAAAATAAAAACGTATTTTAAATAGTTTAAATAAATAACTAGTTTCTAATACAATATGTTTTTCTATTTGGAACTGTTTAAAAAAACTGTAATGTCAACGTTCCACTGCGACCCAACTCTATTTTTGTAGGTGTTGAAACGACTGGCATTAGACCGCAAGCTATGTATAGAAAATGCTAAAACATCGCTAATTTTTTAGTGATGCATAGACAAGAGAATAATACGGAAACAAATTTATATTTTCAAAAGAAAAATATGCACAGGGTTAAATATAGCATGTACGCAGAAGATTTATCTTGTTATTGTTTAACAGAAAGAAATCATCTGCCTTCGAGCGGTGAAAGTGATTTTGTGTGTAGGTATCAGATGCGGCGCTAGGATAGACAATGGCTGACGTACCAGGAGTAAAGGTTATACTGGTCAGCAGTCTTGACAAATGAGTTAGTAATTGCTGCGGTAGGAACTAATGTAATCTTAATAACCGCACCAGAAGTTCAACATGTCACGTCATAATGAAACAGAAATTGACAGACTGTTTATTTACAATACTACAGAGATGCGATCATAATGAAACGTGGTAAATTAACAACTTGGAATATTATAAAATTAAAAATAAATGGTTCTATACTGTTAAATAAATATCACAAAATATATATACTCGTACACGTACTAATTAGTCACTGCCAAATTAATATAATCTAATCTTTTATTTAAAGATTATGTTTCGATAGATAAAAAATTATTAATAACAATAAAATATGTATGTGTCACCTAGGAAAGGTTTCACTGAATATATAGACATATATGAAAAATGAAATCTAATGTTTGTCTATAGTTGGGAAAATATATAGAGTCTAAAAGTGGAGTTAAAGAGGCATCCAATTTCCTGAGATGAAATATATCCACGGAGAATAGCATAACAATAACCATAATAACAAATCGTTGATCCGGACACTTGGCACGACATACTGTCTAGCGCAAGGCTAGCAGACCTTCTGGCGTCTTGCGAAAAAAAAAATCCCCACCCGAATGGAGAACCTTTAAATCTGTATTTGTGCGCGATAGTACTTGCAAATGTTGATTTATGATGAATATGCAGTTAAAACTTTTATCAGGTATTAAATTCACATACAAAACTATTACAGAAGCGGGCAGATATTAGTTTCTAGTAAATATTTAAATTAAAATATGTATGTTCATACATTTTTGTTATTTCATAAATTATTAAATATTTTACTATTTTCTATACACGTCAAATGAATTGAATTCATAGTTCATAGTTACTTAGATTTTATAATGTCAATCTAATTCGTTATCAAAAATCAATTGTCAAAAATAAATGAATCTGATAGTATTATGTAAGCATGTAATTATCAGTTGTTGTATTGACAATTTGACAATTTTTATTATCTACGTATTGACGTAGATAATAAAAAATTAAGTACATTATCCGGTGTTTGTATTTCATTAATTTATTTTAAATTTTTTAGCTGATTGTAACAAGTTGAGTGCGATTTTTAAAATGATATACGTATTACTTATTTTACTGATAAATGAATTAACTTATTAATAGAAGTGACATGTCAATCAACTCAAGTACGTATACAGGTGATAACAAGAAAAAAGTGTACGCTATGCATTTCCTATGTTGAAATTTTCTGGCGACACATCATATATTTGGTGCAACGAAAGAAGAATCAGCAAATTAAACAATGAATATTCATAGTTAAACATCCGGTAGTTTGCAAATGAACACGACACGCATACGTTCACAATTATTTACGCACATGCACATTTAGTACTACAACTTACGCTAAAACAGAACTACAATTCTACGTCTGTAATATAACAGTGACAATATTCTTAGATCTCAAACTTTCATTACAGTTCACTACATAATTAATACGCATTTTTTCTTCCGCAACAAAAATATATATTTATGATATTTATTGCAAGACACCATTACATAATATAATATAAAATACACCTAATATTATCACATCATCTGTATACATTTAACTACTTTTAAAACATATAGAATAAAATAAATTATTTATTGCGAACGGGAGCGTTTGTAGTATCCATAAGGAATGGAGTCATAATTATCTGTTCGCTTCCTTTTCATGAAATTTGGCTGCAGGTCCTTTGTCTGCACCCTAGTTATCACATCGTGATCTCTTGTCCTTGCTATAATTTTTGAAGTGATTTTAACTGGAGCATGATTTTCCAAAATCTGATTTTTTAATGTTTCAAAATTAACGAGTTTAGATGTTCCATAGTTCTGTGTAATACCTTTAAATTTACAAACAGTTTTGTACATATTTTTTGTTGACACAGTGTACGCGTAAGTTTTAGGTCCTCCGGACACAAATTCTGTAATATAGCTTTCTGGGCCGTATGCTTCGAGTTCATCAGTCATATCTCCGAGAAACGGACCTATAGGTGGTTCGTATTGTTCACGTTCTCCGTCGGAAACATATATGCAGCTATCCGTGTCGCAGTATAAGCATCTAGTATCCAACTTTTCCAGATGCTCATATAACTTGAGTCTGGCTTGTGTTGTAACGTAGGCAGCAATAACACAGTTACCCGTACCAAGTACATCTGCAGCCTCTTCTTTATGCTGCCAATTAACTAAAACAGTGTTGTCATTAATTTGTTGAATGTAGTTAAGGACAGCAAAAGGTCTTGTAAGCAGGTCATACAGTTCACTACTTTCCATAACAATATTAGTTTTTGGTAGATTCTCTCTTTGTCCAAATTTTCCCCAAAATGAATTCAACATCAGCTTAGCGAGTGATCTAAGACCAGGGTTCTTTTCAATTTTATCATAATTCAACAATATCCCTTCGTTTTTTCTATAATCTTCTATATAGCTACGTTTTCTTTCCTCAGTGTCACATGCACTTGGCCAGCCGGATGCTTCTTGTTTCAGTTTGAGAAATTTGTTTACAAATTCCACAAAAAGTCCTCCACCTTTATTTTCATTGTCATACTTCGTTATTTTATATTGCCATATTTCAAATATTGTTACTATAGTATAACCCTTCCCTACAGCTTTCCTCAGTTCATCAGCCACCCAAGTACCAGTCAGAGCACGTTCATCGTCAGAGTGTGAACACCATTCTTGATATTTCAATTCACCGCATGTGCGACACAGAAGAAACATTAGTTTGTTATGTTGTTTTATGGGTAGTACTGGATGATACAGGTCGTGCGGAGGCAAGATTTTGCATTTAATTAGACCTTCTACCTTATCTATGCCATTTTTTGGTCCAGTCAACTTCTTACAATCTTCACCAATGTAAACTTCCGGGTGGCCGATTGGGAATTTACCATACTTGCAGACCCACGGATATAAAGAACAAATATCGACATATTTGATTTTTTCATTCTCCTTCGTTTTATAATAAAGCTTAATACCTTCCGTGCGACCTCCATAAAACGCATCTCTAGGATTGAGAGGTACGTAATTCAACATAGGGTGATTTTCTAAATAATCCATTTTGGGATTATTTTTTAACATGTTTCTAAATTCACACTCCCACATCTCGATGACTTCGTATCCGAAATGCTTGAGACGTTTTGTTTTTGTTTTTGTATCCTCAAATTTCGAGTTTAGTGTGTCGTTGCTCGATTTGAAGAGTTTCTTATCGCGACCTGTGCGAAGACATAAGTCATGGCCGTGATAAAAACATCCATGAAATTCAAATACTTCATTAGTTTCTGCACAATAACCATCAACTCGCAAATTTGCATTTGGAATAACAAATTCTCTGTTTCTGCCACTATGCTGTACTGTAATGCCCCGTTGCTGTTCTTCCCAAATCAACCACTGCAGCGCTATTTTTGACTGGTTATTAGTTTTTCGATAGCCAGCCTTAGGTAATACACCGATTGTGTCCGGTTTTAGAAATTTACGACGAAACATGAGATTGCACGCTCCAGCAATCGATATAGCTTCAGTAAACGGGCAAACATCACACTCTTCAAGAAACATGTTTCTGAAGTTCAGACAAGCACGACGCAAAATATCAACATCGGATTCGCAATATTCCACGATTTCCTTTTCCATATGAAATTCGTAGTTGTTACTTTTCATTTCGTCGTACCACTTTACGAAACGATTGTATTCGTTGTCGTCTTCTTTATTGTCGTTTCCTTTCATTGCATCGATGCAATAATATGATTTATCCGGAAGAGGACCAACGTAATTCTCATTTTTCTTGGTGTTGAACAGATGAGGAAAGTAGCCTTTCTTTGAAGATGACGGCAAGCCAAATGCCTGGGGCAGAGCGGACAGAGCCATAGGGAAAAAATTAAGCGAGTCTATAAATCGTACATTATAAAAATCCATCTTAAGTATTTTTGTTCCGCGCATTATTACATTGGGTTTAATATGTGTTTTTTCCATAATGTATTTTAATATAAACTGGTTATCAAATGCTTGGCCATTGTGTGATATGCAGATAACGTTTTTAAATTTCTTCCTGATATTTAAAACATGATGTAAGAACGAATGCACTGTAATATCTTTCACTATTTTTCTTCGTTCACCACATTTAGCACATTTATTGACAATATCTAGTTCTTGATCTATGCACTCATCACAACATTGTATAAACACGCACAGGTTGGGTTCATGGAGTTTAGTTTCCGGATTTCCATTAACTTGCCTCTCCTGTCTGGTTTCGAAGTCAAAGAATATGAACAGCACATCTTCTCGTTTTGGTTTTTTCTTATCTACTTGCATATAACAATACTGTCCGGCTGGTTTGTATTTGTAACAATATTTGCAGAAAATTTCTCCACACACATGTTCTTGTAATCTGTCAACAACAGTTTTGAAACATTTAGTACATCGTTGGACGCACTCACACACGGATTTCTTCTTAATGAATGAACCTGGTTTAAGATGATTCTGAAAACATGTCTGTGATCGGAAACTTCTGTGGCATTTAGTACATTTCTTTTCATTTTCATGTTTACAAGGAGGTGCCTGTCGACAGCAAGGGCACGTGGCTCCACATCTGTGAATATGTTTATCGTTGTACGGAATATGACATGCTTCACAATAATATCCACACGTAAATACAGCAGTTAAACTCGTGATAACATTGTAATGGTTTTCATGATACAATAGATTTAACGTATGAACTGCGTTATTATTTACCCCTTCGAATATTAACTCTCTTCCTTTCGTGTTATGTTTGTAAACAACAATTTTATACTTTTTCAAATGTTGTTGCAATATTGTCAGTTCGGGTATACCTGCTCCGGCTTCTGGTATTTTTAATCCAGTCTTGTTCAGCAGTTTCTGTACTTTATCGGTTTGTCGATTATTTCGATTTCTACGTATTTTGTCATATTCTTCATCTTTTTTTACATGTGCTTTGGCTACTACAATAGCCCTGGGAAGGCATAAATTATCGTTGTTCTTTATACAAATTATACCTCTTCGTTTTTTGCATTCCTCCTCGTAGGTATTGTAGCAATTTACTTTCCTGCCCCTTCCTCTTCCTCGTGGAAGTTTGACGGTAGTAGATTCGAGTCTGAATGTATCTGTTTCATTAACTGTCGAGTTGCTTTGTAACACCTTCTCAAGAATATTCCAAATATCGTCCACGTTCACGTCGCCAGCAGGCCGGAAACTCATCCAACCTGGTTGTTTTTCCTTGAAATCCTCACAAGAGAACGTAAAACCAATTTGATCATCCTTTTCAACATCCTGCACAATGTAACTCACAATTTCTGCAATCGCACAGCGGAACCACTCTGGAAAACTTTCTCCGTCAGGTAAACGTTTCATTTTAAATACAATTTTATGTCCGCACAAATTGAACTTAGCCACACGTTTTTTATATTCTCCAATAATTTCATTATATTTAAGATCAGTCATTTTGCTAAACATGTAATGATTGTATCACCATCGATGATTATACTAAATTTGTACGTGACAAATAGTTTCTTTTATTTATAATTTATCAAATTATAAAAATTGATAAGAATAATCTTGATAATGCCAATAGAGTTAATGAATTTTTTGCGCGTTCATTGCTAAAACAAATACTTCAAACTTGTTGAACAGGTGAAAAATAAATTTTATATGTAATTATGTGTAATACCTACATTTTATATACATTGCTATCGATACATAGCAGTGTACTCTCCAGGATCTTTTTGACAGGCTCGGCTAATATTTGAAAAATTCGCGCACTACCGTTAATTTTCTCTACTTTGGATCGCTTAAGCTTATAAATAACAGAAAATTTTAGAATACTATGAAATACTACATCGCTCAGCTAATTCATAATGCCATCTAGCTGAAAATAAATATCTGGGAGAATACAGTATATATTATACATGTATGTATTGTTTAAAAAAGCATATGTACCATTTTACTGTTTTTGCATAACTGTGCAGTAAATGTTAATTGATTTTATTAAAACCTATTTGTTTCAGTAGTTAGAATTCAGTGGTTGTGAATAAAAAAACCATGACCTATATAAAAATTATTGGACCGACAAACGTCCCTCGCGGATACATTTCCTGTTCCTTTTTATTTTATCTCTGTCGGTACAATACATGCAACGTTGTAATAGACATACATATATGTTGACCTAACATATTTATACAAAGATTACTGTCACTATATGTAGAATATATGCAACCCGTCATTCATGGCCTATAGAAATAGCGTATGTAGATTCGTTGTTGAACAGGTTGCTACTGGTACAGGTATCTACGTCACTACTCTAGTATAAGTTTCTTTGTCCCGCTTTGTTGTGAAATCCAGTTACACATCGTCACAGATAAACTATCGTGTAATTGTTTTTTCGTTGGTTAATGTGAAAATAATTTGTTACGCTACAGGAGCATCCATGCTGTAGTGCGCAATAGATACAATGAATAAACATATGAACATGTGATACGGACACTCTTGCTATAATAGAAACCCCAACACTCCGTACATACAAATGTTGTTATAATTATATGCTGCTTTAATCTAAATAAAAGCAAGTTAAATGTAGCGCACATAAAAAACACTGAAATATCACAACCGTTAGTGTATATTTCATTATATACATTCCCCATAAGAATACTGAATAATAAATGAAATTATTTCTTCAGTTTTCAATAAAAGTTTATTTCATAAAATTATTAATAATTATATCAATATATAACTACATTCAATAAAGAACATATTAGTTTATTTCAAACGTGTGTATAATACAATGTAAATTTACAAATTTATTTACACACCAACATGCTAATTAACAATTTGAAACGTTGCCGCCATTAACTGTAGTTATTTTTTCGTTATCACTAGAAAAACAACTTCGCTTGCCTAATGCGTGATAATCAGCTAATGAACATTATACACTTGACTAGTCTTATCTGTGAATAACCTGTAAAATTTCACTAAAAACACTTTATTCTAACCTATATCGTACACGATTATAAACATCGTGATACATATTCGAGTGCATTTAGATATACATAATCACCATGGCAAGTCCGACTATAAAATTTAGCAACGGTTATGAGTTTCCAATAATCGGTCTTGGCACATACAAGGTAAAATTCAGTGTTATATGTTTTACTGGTTTATGACCTTCACTGTTAACAGTCGAATCCAGGCGAAGTGGAGCAAGCCATTAAAGACGCGATTGAAGTTGGCTACAGACACTTCGACTGTGCGTTCATGTACGGGAATGAGAGTGAAGTTGGCGCCGCTATACGAGAAAAGATAAACGATGGAACGGTGAAAAGAGAAGATATATTCGTTACAAGCAAAGTATGTACTTTACTTTCATGTCATGGAAATAATTTCTAAAAACAATACGTATAGTTCTGTACATAAATCATATATGTATTTCTAAATTACTAAGAATTTAAAAATTTAAATTTATATTTTTATCTCTAGTTTCCATATAAAGATAAGTTTTTAATGAGCAGCAGTTGAGACAGAAATAATTTAAATATGTAGAGCGAATCATACATTTAGACCATTAATTATTAATCTGTATTTAAATGAAAACTACATGTATATATGGAGGTACAGAAAAGGTCTAATAATTTTGTTGTTGTTAATAGTTATGGAATACGTTCCACTCAAGAGATCTTGTGGTACCATCATTAAAACAATCACTTAAAAATTTAGGACTGGACTATTTAGATTTGTATTTGGTTCACTGGCCTTATGGGTTCAAGGTAAGTTTATTTTGTATCAATTGCATGATACTAAAATTCGATACCATTCTTTCTATCATAACGCATTTCTCCTAGAACTTTTGATGTATTCACATACGTATTTATAAACTGATTCCATCAGCATTTTATTGTATTATATCGACATAATAATAAGTAATTATTTTTATAAATACGGGGTTTATCATTTCCGGTTTCCGTGAGACACAGTGTAACTGTTTCATGTTGATGACGTACAATTTATTTTGATTGCTTATCTAGCAGGGAAATATTTAAAACTATAACAACTCATGGGATTGTCTGAATATTTTCATATTATTATTTTTTGAAGATAAAGTTAATATTGTTTATATCAATATGTATATACAAATCTCAATTCTATCTTACTTCACATAATGATTAAAGGAAGGTGGAGATTTAATACCAATGGTCGATGGCGTTCCACAATTTAGTGACGTAGACTATTTGGACACGTGGAAGGGTATGGAAGAATGTGTAACTCTGGGTCTCACCCGAAGCATTGGACTGTCAAACTTCAACAGTGATCAAATAGATAGAATTCTAGCGAACTCGCAAATAGCGCCCGTCAACAACCAAGTGGAATGTAACCCGAACTTGAATCAGAAGAAACTGATTGAATTCTGTCGTCAGCGTGAGATAGTTGTGACAGGATTCTGTCCCTTGGGACGACCAGCACAAACAACGGGAATAGAGGGTAAACCTCAACCGTCCATTCAGGAGCCGAGAATTGCGGAAATTGGACAGAAATATGGAAAATCCCCAGCTCAAATCGTGCTCCGCTATTTGGTAAGCAGAAAATAAATACAAACCATGTAACTTGGTTACTGAATACATGAATGTTAATAGGTATCATTAGGTATTGCTGTAGTACCGAAGTCTGTGACCAAATCCAGAATTATTGACAATATTCATATATTCGACTTTGAACTGACTAAAGAAGAAATTGCTTTCATGGATTCATTGAATCAAAATATTCGCGTTTGTCCATCAAATGAATTCAAACAGCACAAATATTATCCATTTAACATTGAATTTTAATTCTCATCAATAATAATCCATAGACGACGATTTAGAGCACAATTCGAATTTAGTAAGTGGAATGTATTATTCTAAAGCAAAATGTACCGTCAATTTCTTGTGAAAGCCAAGATAATAATAAATAATTTTCAGTTATTAAAGATAATACTACTTTCTTTTTAATACTGTCTATGTTATTTTTATCTTTACAGGAAATTAGTGGTAAGTATGAGGTAGTGTTTGTATTATAATTCAAATGTCACATGTAAATAAATGCGTCTTGGAAAGTGAAATATTTTATGGATAACAACATTATAAGACACGTGGTTACTGCATGGACACAAATTCGGCGTACTGTATGACTCAATCATTCGTCACAGATCAATTAGATTTGCAAGATCAATGAAACTTAGTACCTACATATATCACACTTAACTGTAAATGTTTCTAATATAAAACAAATTTATTAAAGAGAAACAAACACAAGGTGATTATCACACAGAGATAGAGTCATATTTGTTAAGCGGTTGGGTAAAAAACGCGCAATAGTCACGATATGAACACAAGAACTTTCAGTGCAAACCACAAAACAAAGATGTGTGTCACGATAATTCTCTAGTCTTGCAACAAACAATGAATAAATGTATATGTAAATAGAAAATCAGTAAATATCTTCACGATATTTTGTTATATAGACCAAACTGCACTATAGTATACTTGCAATTTCATAAAATAAGAAATAGATTACATCATATATGTGTATACTGACCTCATGATTATTCACAAATCTATTTTTAACTGACTGACACAGTAACTTTGTATACATAAAAAAGCTAAAAAAAACATGTAAATACAACTAGATATTATGTAAAATAAAGTACAAATATGGACAATTTACTATTGTTTTGATTCTCATCAGCCAAGCATGTATGTAAATTAGCAATGGGCGTTGCATAGCCTACTAGTTTAATTAGTTAAACTACTAGTTCACACAAGTACATTATATGTAACAACAGGGATTTACACTATACCTATTAACTATTGTTAGCTTAAATTATTACTGATGAAGATAGTATACATATTAGTATCATATATGACTACATAATATACTTCACAATTCGAACGGAACATGACACAACTAAATTATGAAAAAAAAACAGTTGTTTAATACAACGTATCATTTTGTTTATAGAAAATGAAAGCCTATGGTAGTTTATTGATTCCTATAAACACCAAAGCGAAAACGACAACAGGATTTAAATTAATTAATGTACGCAGTTAAAGCGATTAGAACACATAACACGATACAGTATACAGGGCCGGCTCTACCAGAAAGTAAACTAAATTTGTTCACTGTTATTCTACAAATGCAAAAACAAGAAAGTATTCACTATTTTTATGTTTGATTTGAATATTAAACTAATACAATTCATAATCAAACTATAGTGTATATATTATGATCAGTTGAAGAACTTAACAAAGATTAATATTTAAATATAGTACAAGTGTGAATCAAAACTATTAATTGTAAATTATCGTACGCCATACTGCATTCCGAATGATTCTTAGGATTTAATATGAACCCAATAAGGAGTAATATGTGTATCACTGATTAAATACACACAGATATAGTAAATATTTAGCAAAATATAGCAAATAGCAACATTGTGAAGTAGTGTGCGTCATTATATTTACCGTCTATGTATAATAGATTATGTAATATTTCAGAGAAACATTATTTATTTTTATACGCTATCATTTGTTTTAACATCGCTAAAAATATACAGCATAATAAACATTAGTTACATCAGGAGCCATAATAAACAGATATTAAAGTTTCAAATTAACTTGAGTAGAAAATGTATTCATGCTACAGTGTAGTTAAAATATGAAAAATAACGTGTAAACAACAAGAATATGCACCCAATTGTTAACTGTACAAGGCCATATGTATTAGGTCTTCTGTCGTAATTATCTCAATATTTTTGTTATGAAAGGGCAGGTTAGGTTCAAGGACATATAGCGCCTCTTTTGTTTAAGAAAAATATTGTTCTTTACAATAAATCATACATTTCATTAAAATAACGGTATATTGCAATGTCCGCTAAAATAATCACAATAGTTTCAAGGTAACTTATGTATTACAAATAAAATGCATACTGCTTTATTATAATTAGATAATAAGTAAAATTTTATAAAAAGAAAAAATCGTATTCTCATAATATGTTCAAAGTGACTTCTACGAAATTTTTAGAGAAAGATTATACGAGAACTATCACTATATCAAAACATTGTAAAATAGGGGATTCTTTTACTGGTAATAAATTACTTTTGTACTATCAGTTAATTCTGAAAGTTAATTTAGTTATCAAGTAAAAAATAAATAAACAAACATTGATAAGGCAGTATGATAAAGTGTTTTGTAAACATTAGCACATGGTATATAAGGGCGGTAAAGAGAACATAAACAAACAAGTCAACAAAACAGATAATACAATTCATGTTAGACTGATAACTAGGCAGGTAGTTGAATAAAAAACTGAAAAAGCCAAATTATTAACTAAAACATCACTTACTTTCTGTTTAGATACTGTAAACACCAATCCACTATCCCTCCAACAACTTCGGAATTAATAAATTTGTAACTTCCCAATTTCACTGGCAATTGATCGTTTGGTTCAACAGTATTAGCAAATTCTTCAAAAAATTGCCGGTATTCTATCAAATAATCATCTTTGTTTGCCATCACGCACTAATTTGACACTTAGGAAAACACAACTCTTATTTAGTTGACACTTCGTTGTACACGAAATCGTTGCTTGTTAATCACTGATATGTAAATTTGTACTTTCGTTGAACACAGGTATTACACTTATATATTACTGGAATTCTATAAAAATAATACTTTGGGTATATTTACCACTATATAACCAACACTATTCACAGCAACACATTCGCTCACGAACTGAAAGAATATTGTTTATGTTGGTGAGGAGTGAGGAGAGAATTAGCAGGCCAGGCAACCGAACAAAATGAAAAACTCTAATTTTAATGTGTTTTTTAAATTTACTCTATTTTTTTAAATGAATATCTTTAAACAATTTCTTACTTTTATTTAAAATATGACAGAATACAGTTTTTATGTATAAATATAAGTTTTGTCTTTTATATATGGAGTATTGCAACATTTATGACTAATAACAACAAATATGGTGGACGACTGACAAACATTGAATTCTGTCATATGTAATTTCTGTTAAAATTGTTTATAAAAATATCAGACGATAAACAGGAGTAATCGGCATAGAGTATTATTTTTTGTGTACTATTAGTTTTGATGTACACTTTTCAAACAGATTTGAATGAATTATTAAAGCAAAGGAAGGAAAAATGGTTAGCAACTATTCAAAGAAAATATCTTACTGAAACAAAATTAAAATGTAAATAAAAAATACGCGTTCAGCATTTTTAACAGATATGCATTGAAAGTGATGTGCGGTAAAATACAAACAATATACATTTTACTGAGAAACCCAGCAAATAACAAAATGAATTTGAAAAGAACTAAATGATTTCATAAACGAAATGATGTGAAATCGGGAAAGTCATGTGGTTTATGTTAATAAGTGGATGTCATCCGTAAAACAAAACAAAACTGGTAACTCGATTAATGAAAAATTGTGTGTGACTAAGACTGGAAAACAAATAACGCAGGAGGAAAGTCAAATGGACAAGCAAACAGTTATTCATGTAGTGTACGAATAACATACCACATTAAAATGAAATCTGATAGTTATCTAATTAATTGTTTTGTTTGGATATTTTAAAATAAGAATATAAACGATATTTTTTCAACAATTAATATTGACTAACAGTTTTTTCATTACATAACAACGCACAGTGTTCTGTCGGAAAGTATATTTTCTGGTGTTGCTTCACCGCGCATTTCTTTAGCTTTTAAACCTAAATATGAATGTTCGTAATCTTTCGATATCCATTCTGGCAATGGTTTGCTCCAGTCTTCTGGAGGTTGGTTTCTTTTCTCCCAAACATTATTCGCATAGTGCGCTTTTAACCTCTCCCTTCGTCGTTCTTTTTCACTTTCAAGTACTTTATTCTACAATAGGATTATAAGTAAACTTTAAGTTGCAAAATCATATATTAGTACATAATTTGAAAGAATATTTCTTACCGCTGCTTTCAAATCATTTTCTTCTTTCCATTTAGAACAATTATCTAAATCTCTTTTCCATTGAGCACAATCTATTGTTTCACCATGTATAAAATACTGATGAAATCTTCCTTTTACACTCGTACAATCATTATATTCTTCTCTGTACATTTCACATGGTCTAATCTGAAATATAACATTTAGGAAAATTTGTATCTTTTATGTTAATTTATTATCTACGTATGTGTATAGCGGTATTGACGTGGTAAGATGTAAGTATTATTACCATCCATTCGTACTCAGTAATTGGTGTACTATTTTCATTTTCTGTGTTTTTTGACATTTTCTAAGTAATTCAGCTTGTTAGAGACGTTTAACTTCGTTACTGTCACTGTTTCTTAACCTAGTAATATTCAAGACGTTTTTGGTAATATATATTATAGTGAATATAGCATTTTATGAATACATTTAATAAAGTTCGAAATAGTGAAAAAGTTGCTTGTTTAGACACACATAAATTGCTGTGATATTTATTAAACAATGAATTGGGTAATATAAAATTGGTATTAAGTTAGTATGCCATTCCTATAATTTGCCGGTCTCTATCTCTACAATGTGCTGCCACCATGCGGCAAGTAAAGGTACTTTTTCAAACTTTTCAAATAATCATTTTTCAAATGATTTTTGTTGGATGAATTATGAGACTATTCATATCAGGATCATAAAATTACAGTTTCACATTAACTAAGATTTAGTTTAAAATGTTTCTTATTATGCAACTTAGTAGAATTTTGTAATATTCTAACACCAGTTTATTGCATTATTACTTATCTTTTTCCTATAGTTAGATCAAAATGGTTCAAATGACTGGCAATTATCAGCATGAGAAAAATGAGAATATTGATGAATATTTTAGAGCCATCGGTAAGAAAATTGATTATAAATTTTAATTTGATGAAAATAAATTTTAAATTATACACAGGTGTGCCGTATATTGGAAGAAAAATGATGGCTATGTCGAGTCCGTCTATGGAAATCTCGGAGTCAGAAAATGTATGGAGTATAAAAACATCATCCCTCATTCGAACTAACGAATCTAAATTCAAACTGAATGAAGAATACGAGGAAAGTATGCCCGGTGGGCTATTGAAGGTAAGTAAATTATGTTTCAGTAATAAATTGCTGAATATATACAAATTTGTTATGTACAATTTAAAAATATATTTCTTGCATTTTAGTTTTTTTATAGTTATTACTAAAACTAGAATTTTTATTTAAAAAATTTCCATTGCATCTAATTATACTTTGATTTTTATCAGACCACAACTGTACTAGACGGAGATAAGCTTATTTCCACATCAGTAACAGATGAGGGTACAAAAATCGTGCGGACTTATGAATTTAATGAGTCCCACTGTATTATCGTAAGTACCTACATGTATACCTTATTATATTATTAGAATACTTGACATTTGAAATCCAATTATCGTTGTAAGTGAATTGTTATCAGCGTTGCAGTGTTTTATCTTTGCATATTTAAAACAAAAGGTAAAAATTAAATGTACTTTCAAGCAGTTAATCGATATTTTTAATATTTTAAATGATAAACATTTGTAGATTATGTTATGTTTTCATGATAAAATTGTAATACCTGACGTGTTATCTAAAGTCTAAGTACTTTATTCACCCTTCTATTATGAGTTATTTGTAAATGACAAAGTATATAGACACGATGATAATAGAACATCACACACGGTCGGAAATGACTTTAGTACTAGCGAGTTTCTACGTAATATTCATAAATGGGACCATGTGGAGATAAGTTATAATTTTACTTTACTTAGTAATAGGCATTAGAAAACCCAAAGATGTTTCGTGACCCTAGAACGGAAGGCAAATATGTAGTGGAGGATTAGTTTTTAAACAGTGTTTAAAAACATGTCATGTTGTAAAATTATGATATAATATTACTGCCTACAGTATAACCTTTGTATAACTACATTTGATTTCACGACTACAGCCCTGTTAAGAGTTTAGCTGCATATATAGTTCCCCTTATGATAGAGCCGGCTCTGAGCATTGCTTATCACATTTGTTTACATTTTACTGATAAAAAATAAACACAGATATCAATTTATCTATCATGTATAATTAGAGTACTTGTAACACGTACAATCATTCATTCTCTGTATCAGTATGATTTTCATTAGCCTTATGTAAACAGTTCTTTTTATAACATTTTTATGTATCAGTATGATTTTCGTTATTTCCTTCTACAATTTCATTTCTAACAATTCTCAATGCCAGTATAATTTACTTTATCTTATATAAACAAGTCTTTTTGCAGAATTTCTGCATTACTTGTATATTATGAAATACATTTTTAATAGTTACATGTTATAAATGCTGATGTGTTAATTAAGGTTTCCATCCGTCGAGTTATTTCAGTCTGGAAATTGAAAAATATGTGCGGTGTCTTTTTTCATTTACCAAATATCTGATTTTCGTAATAGACAAGCAATATTTACATTTTTACTTTATATTACTATATATTTATTTGTTGTTATGTAATTTTTTTTCAGTTTGCTAATATCTTTAAATTATTTAAGTATAAAAATTATCTGTAGGTAAATGTAATGTTTGATAATTAATATTTTAAGAGGTGGCAACCCTAGTGTTAATGTCAAACGGTAAAACGCTGATTATCAAGAATTTATATTAGCTCTTAGTTTTTTGCGACAGTACATTACTATTTTAGATTTAGTGTAAGTTACAGTGGAAAATTTTCGTTAACATTAAAACAACTGTTGACTTTTGGCTCAAGCGTTTTATCCTATTATCTGATTCATATCTTTCAAGAGTATTTTGAATCAACAAATATATATCTTTAAGTTAAACTAGATTATTGTTGCATTAAGAACTTATTATATAATTTTTACAAACTCGTTAGCTATCAAGGTTACTAAGATATTTAATATTCTCGAATAATCTTTAATAATAATAAATTTTACTTTTTACAGATTCTATCACATGAGAAAAGTGGACAAGTTGCTAAAAGATATTTCAAACGTTTATAAATAAATAATTATCCCCCATTACTGCAAAATACTTCGTGTATTATTGATATATTGCTCAACATAATCAACAGAAAATTCCATTAACCTTTTTAACTTTCCAAGTACAGTTATTGGAATTAAAATTGTTACGTTTATTGAAATCATACTACAATAATATTCCATGTTGAAACAAGTATTATTACTATAACTAATGTGTATTTAACTGTGTTATTAATTTTGGTGATAGGGTTTTTATTCTTTTTGTAATATTAGTACATGAGAATGTATACATGTGACTGTAATAATTACATGGACATTTATTCCATAGTATGTATTTTCCGACACTACTTGTTAGTTTCGAGACAATTTGTATGTTAAATATTTTTTGAATATGTATTTTGTATGTGCTTACCAATAATAAACAGTAAAATCATTGTTTTCCGTGCTTTCATTTACATTTAAATCTAGTTACGCCACTAATTATAATATACTTAATTTTCCTGTGTGAATACAAGTACGTATTAATACAAATAAATAGTTTTTGAGATTATGTAACAATATTCACGTTAAATTTTACTGTATGTAATATATAATGCTTTTTTTAATATTGAGCATTTAAAAATACTATTTTTATTTACAAGTACGATCACTGGTAAAAATAGCAACTTAAAATAAACGCATATTTTGAATAATGGTGCAAAGTTCATTTTTTGATTCACTATTTTGAAATTACACTCGACACTACAGAACCGGCTGGCAAGTAACTAGTTTATTATACTTTGTTTTTTCTAGTTGCAATACTATTTTATTATTGTTGTATAAAATGTGAATGTTATTTAGTTAGACAATGATGACGATAGGGTCCGTCAATCTGGGTTTCTCACGCTCTACTATTATAATTTGTTATCGGGGTCAATTATTTTTATTAGGGTAATTGCATAATTGCATGACAAAGAAACGAATCTTAGGAGCGTAATGCATCTGAAAAGCACCAATAGAAATGATTTCCATTGTGCATGCATCAGTATTAATCCCTGTTGGTTTGTGAAGCATTGGAAGTTGAACTTTAGTACGAAGTCCAGCACACATATCATCGAAATAGAAAATGCAATTGATTGGCTAGTCTCTTATCTACTTACGTTGCCCTTCAGGTATAAATAGTAGTGGGCGCTGGGTCAGCGAGTAATTGCAGTTTATACCTCAGCTTCGCTTCAGTCAAGCACTAACCAATCACCTGACAACATGGCTCTCCTTCCTGGTACCTACAACCTCGACAACAACGAGAACTTCGTTGAATACCTCACCGGCATCGGTAAGTTTTTTAAATATTGTTCTGTACATTATCAGTTGCATATGAAATATATTTATGCATATATTACTAAAACAGTTCATTAATATTTATTTTAATTGCAATATTTAACTTTTGTGTAAACATTGCATTATTTAAGTTTAATTGTCTGTATTGTTGTAACCGGTGCTATGCAAAATTTTTGTGAAATTTTGTGAAATTTCGTATTTTATTACTATGATTTTATAATACATAATACAAGATTTGTGAATTGGGTTCCCTCCGAAAAACCAGCCCTGATTCTAACGATTATAATTTAGTATAATATGCACATTTGTTGTTATTTAAATCTATTGGTTTTTCATATAATGTGAAACTACATGAGTTTAACACATGGTTTTTTAAAATTAGGTTTGCCAGAAGACAAAGCTAAGCAATTCAATTCAGTCGTGTCCCCACTGGTTGTCAAGGTAGACGGACAGCAAATCACTCTGTCTCGTCAAGTTCAGGGCGACACCGTATTCACTTTAGGACAGGAATTCGAAGATAAGATGCCAACTGGCCATGTTCTTAAGGTAAGAATCACATTCAGTTAATAATTTTGATACAGCAAATTACAAATGTTATTGATTTATAAAATTTTCTATAGATCTATACAAATATTTTTTAAACATACAAACAAACCAAGAATTTTTGTAAATATTACAGAGCATTGCCGCATTGAACGGTAATGTCTTGACCATCAAGTCCACCACTCCCGATGGCAAATCTGGAGAAAAAATCTATGAATTCACCGAAGGTGGTTTGGTAGTTGTAAGTATTTTCATTCTATTTGTGAAATAATCGTATGTAAACATTTAGTTATTAATATTCTCGTATATATATTTTCATTATGAATTAATTTGTATTTATTTATTTTCAGACACTGAAAGCTGAAACCACCCCTGTGGTTGCCAAACGTACATACAAACGCGCTTAAATAAAATGATACATTATTAATATGAAAAATAAACTAATATATTAATATATTTTGAAAACTTGTAACGCTTTGTTAATAAAAATTGTAATATGAATTATTACAAACCAGTTGTTTTTTATTTACATTAACATTAGAGTAAAATATTGTTCAAACCCGTTAAATATATACCTTGTAGGGTAAAAAGAGTAAGATTTGAAAATATAGAACACTACATTACTACAGTAATCTTGATATGTTATAAAATTAGGGGGTGTAGCAGTTGCAGTTTGTACAATTAACATGAGCGCAGGCAAATAGGGGCCGTAATAAAAATTAGCTATACTATTAGATTATTATAATGTAGCAGAATAGACAGATAATTTTGATAAATACTATGATGATTTACTAATCAGTTTTGAAATGTGAATTACTTTACAATGTGACATATTTAGGAATAGCACGAAGATATATTAGATTAGCAATTGAGAATAAAACAGCAAGACATCATCACATTATGGACGTATTTGCACAGTTAAAACAAGACCAATTTGACTAAATTAAGAGGTTATACGATGTGCAATTGTATAATGAATGCAATGATCCATATCAATATCAAACAACAAACTGTGTGGTCAAGGTGGAAATTAAAAAAAACAATAGCGCTCATACTCGTTACTACGCTACTAGCGTAAGCGAGGGATTACAAACAATGGTAAACATTGTACAGGTTATACCTCGTCAACAAAATAAGGAATCACAATATAAGAAAAATTAAAGGTTAGTAATAAATATATTCCATGTAGATGACAGTAGTTTATTTGGTTTAATAAACATTTTAGCAATACATCACATTAATGTTGTAATAAACTTAACAGCAAAAATAGAACTTTTTTTGGATTACGTTTTTTTTTCGAGTTACCCAGTTATGATTACAAATAAATGTGAACTTTTTTAACAAAATCTTCAATAAAACAGAGCACATTAACACCGATTAGCTTAAAGTGTTACATAGAATTAAATTCTATTATCGTCTTGAGAGTAAAACTGGCAGTATAGTAACGTACTTATTTTCCAGAATATACCATAGATGTTGCGAACAGTACTTTCTGTTTGTTTTTCTTCTTCTTTTTACCGCCAGAACAAGGGCCTGCTAGAAAATTATACAAGTTTAGCATACATTTACATACCTTATTCATTTACGATATAACCTATATGTTGGCAAGTGACAGCCAGCACAACGTAAGTAGGTGGAGTTAGTAATATATTTACCAGTGGAATCTTTCTCAGAAATGCTGGCCTTCTCCAATGCCAGAGCGATTGCGTCACTGAAACTTTGGCTATAAGCTGGCGCCGGAACATAACCGTCAGGCTCTGGTTCGCTGTCACTGTGATTGTTGTTACGTGCTTGAGGTGTTTTAGATTGACTACCAGTTACACTAATCAACCGTGGTGGTGGCTCCCTCTGTGAGGAGGGATTGCGCAGTCCAGGCCAAGCAGATGGTTTAGATTTTCCCGTAGTTAACATCTGTCAAATCAAGACAACACGAAAAAGATAATACATATTTCTTTCTTTCTTCTATGTATGTAAATACACTGTCCTGTTACTACAAACAAATGCTTGATATTATAAATTATATAAAGCCTTACTGTCATAATTTTAACATATTTATTACACTGTACATGTAAAAGATAACGTATGCGATAGTTCAAATATTGTTCACAGTAGAAATGAATATGGTTTAACGTGTAAGTGTGTACGAAAATATACTTAGAAAATGGAAGATAGTAATTTTAACAAAAATATTAATGTTTATGTTGCATCATATCCTGGTACAGGTAAATAATTTATGACGAAATATCTTACGATATTAATAATTTTAATCCAATTAAGCAGGTTCAGACTGGGTTGCAGAACTTGTGACGTTATTATTTAATGACTTTAATTTTGAATATACTACAAAACCTGTGGAGGATCAATATGAAAACACAAAGTAAAAATATAATTTCAGTATAGCATATTACTATATTCATCTCAATCATTTTTGCAGCATTATCAAAACTGAAATGACATACGACTTATTAGAAAATACTTTTAAAAATGGAACACAAAATAAGGTACAGTACAATTTATTTATACTTCATATAAAGGTATATACTTATTGTATATTTGCAGATAATATACGTCATACGAAATCTAGAAAACACTTGTATTTCACTTTATCATGAAACAAATGTTATACAAAATGCACACAAATTAGAATCATTCTGTGACTTATTCTTAAATGGGCAAGGTATGTTACATAAAAAATCTAATACAAGTATACGATATTAAAAATTATTTCAGTGTCTTGTGGTTCTTACTGGGAGCACGTATCAAGTTATTGGTTAAACAGAAATCATCCCGAAATATTATTTATCCAATTCGAATACATACAAAACCGTTTGCCTCAAGTTATCAAAAAAGTAGCAGATTTTTTAGGAAAACCCTTGACAGAATATGAAATTCTGAGTTTGGTTTACCATTTGTGTATTCCTAACTTACAGAAAAGACCGAGTTTTAATAGTTCAATGAAAATGTATGATATAACATTACCGTCAGAAATTTCTAAACGATTTACAGAACAAAGTGAATGTTATCATAAGAAAATTGGATTTAACCTGTGTTAAATCATTTTTATTTAATAAACGAAAACTGTAATGTAAACGTATTTATATTGTATCGTAATATCATCTAGTATTTGTAAACTTATGTAGCTTTTTAAACTAATACAGTTTCAATACATGTAACTGCAGTGAAAAAGTTTATGAAGCATTTCTTTGCCAAAGATCAATTATCACCAGAGATATAAATGTTAACTGAGGTGTACTCAACACTTTGACACATCAACTTATAATAATTGTAAAAGAGTAATACTAACCGTAGCAAATGAAGGACCAGAATAGTGTTCTTCCTGCGGCACACTTCCAGCCAGAGAAGGTGAGGAACTTCTGTCCATCAAAGGAATGGATGGTTCAGTATCCGTCAAGCTGCTTATACCAGCTGGTTGATCTTCACCACAGAACTGAGGGAACTGATGTAAGGATTCAATGTGCATATTCACTTCAGGCAAACGACCCATACGACGATTTTCTTCATCGTTAATACGTTTCTCACGACGCTTCTCGTCTTTAGCTCTTCGCTGGCGACGTTTTCTGCGAGTTTCAATTTGATCTAAAATTAATAAAAAGTTATATAGCTATACTTTCTTCCCAATGAACTGACAGTGATCTGTGTACCTTGAAAATAATCCAAAGTTTCTTTGTTAATAATGGGAGGACGTAATTGAATTTCGGCAATTTCAAATTGACAAGTAACAGGTAAATGTTGAAGATAGCGAAGCCTGCGACGTAATTCTTCAGTCATGGAACCGCCTTCTTTTTCCAGAATACGTCCATTCAGTGTATTAGGACAGTTTTCTAGCGAACCGTAAGTATGTTCTAACATTCGTATATTTAGTGCATGTAGGTAGATATGTTGTCCATCCGCAGCTAAAAGAAATATTACACAATATTGATACAATTTTAAACCAGATTTAGCAGTAAAAATGTCATTATGCAACGTATTCTATTATATTTTAGTTATATAATACAAGTAACAGCTGCATAATAGTTTATTTTCCAAAGATTAATTTTCACGCAAATCGCAAAGAATTGTACGTGTACTCAACTCTTTGGAGATTTATTTATAATAGAAATATTCTCACCTTGATAAAAATAGTACTGTTTAACATTATTATCTGTATTATTGTCACTGACAGAAGTAGCATTTGATGCAGTATCTATATCTTCTACACTAACATTTGTATTAAAATCTTCACTGCCCAGCCCTTCACTGCTCACGCTTTCAAAACGAGAACGATTTACATTTTCTGATGACTTTGATATCGGATAACAGTTCTCATCTACTTTATCACTTGCTACGACCTTCGGTCTACTGACTTCTTCATTCACGTTAACACACTCTGTTTTTGGAATACCAACATCATTTATACAACAATTCTGAGAACTAGTATTTTGACAACTTGCATATTTCTCGATGTTTTGCAATACAATTCTTTCACGATCTTCAAGTTGGGCGATTGCTTGTTCAATGAAACATTTTTCCGGACAATTTTCATCTTCTCGTAATTGAGCAATTAGTTCATTGCGTTCACGATCAATAATTGACATAACCTACAAAGTACTGTCTCGTATAAAGAACGTTGGATACTATTAGAAGACAAATAACATACCTCAACTGGGTTTGCTAGTAATAGTTTGGAATATACAGTATTGACTTTAGTTTCTGACATGTTTAACAAAACATTTCTGCTTATTTTAGCCTCATTAACGGGAACAGCTGTCAACGAACCTTGAGTTCGTTTCATCAATCGCAGAGTAATGTATTCACCAACATTGAATGCAGCATGTGGCATTGCAATTACACTGAAATATTTGGTATTTAGATTAGAAAAGATAGCTATAACAATCTAGTATTCATTGTACCTTTTAAGATCGGATTTGTGTACGGATTCATAACAAATTGGACATTTTCGCCATGTTTTATCTGATAGTGCTAGATAGTGTAAAACACACGACCAGCAGTATACATGACCGCATCGTGTCATTTTGGCAGCAACAGGTGGATAAAGACAGATCGGACAAGAGGGAAACTCCGATACTTGTACATGCTAAAACAGAGATCTTGTCAGTTTTAAACTTAATTCAATTTAGCGAAGAAACTTACAATTTGCTCAACTAAATCCCAGTTTACTAAAGCATCTGGATTATTCATGTACAACTTATAATCACCGGCAGAATTCACAACAAACTGGCAGCTAACAACATTAAAGTAAAAATAAATACTTCACTGAACAATATGATCGATGGCATAATAATATGCTGTATTCAAATGAAAATGATATTTGTAGTAAAGTAACAATTGAAGCATGTCACACTTTCATATAATTAGTACAGTAAAAGCGTATAAGAGAAATAGTAAACTAACTTGGCTTGAAGATATTGTTCCTTGTTATATTTGTGTTTCTGTGTCGAAAGCCAGCGATGAGGACCAGTACCATTTCTATGAGTTGACAAACCAGAGCCATATTTCTCCCCCCGAGGAGTGTAATGGAAATTCAATAGATGATTTAGGCTTTGCTTTTTGCTGCCTGGTACAAAAACTGATCCCAATTCAGCATCAATGTTCGCTACCCCGGTGTCCTCCTTTCCACCAGCAGATTCCGAATAGTATCCACCTCTAGGTTTTGGTCTTTTATCCAGAGACTTGTTCCGTTGTGGAACGGGTTTTCTATTGGGCTCATTTTTACTAGTAAAACTACCCCCAACTGGTTCACGACGTCGTCCACCTCGAGGCCAAAATTTACCGCTGGTGACATCTTTAACAAAAGCAATGTTATGCAACAACTGTCACTAAGAACATGGATGCCCGTTTCACAACTTGACCTTGACATAATACGCACCTTGATTTTTCTTGGATTCAGTACCACTTCCCTTTGCAGGAGGTTGTACTGAACGACTTTGTTTCTTTTCCATTATAGATTTGATAAAAATTAATTACGTTTTTGGAGAGAAAAGCTCCTCCGGATGGAGAAATCACTTCTGAGTTGAATCGCGACATTTTAATTAGCCATGTTTATTATTATCCACAAACAAGAAAAAACCGTTTACACGTTGACTTTAATAATTTTGTATATCACAAATAGATTGAAAAAGATTAACGGTGTTAAGCTTGGGGAGCAGCAACTCCCTGTCGTCGAAAACGACAATTTTTCGGTTGCACAAAACTTCACTGTCTCGTCGCAATTACGGCGACGGGAAAACTGAATACGGCGCAACAACGGAAACGCACCTATCAAATGTAACTTTAGTATTCGTGTCCGTCTGTCGATTTGAACTAATGGCGGTTCATTATGATAATGAAAAAATATTTTATTAGTCATTCATTAATTTCTATATGAATTTTTAGATCGAAAATAAATGTTAAGAATTAAAAATATTCAATCTATGTTCAATAGTGTTTATTTAAATAAATTCTAATAGTCTCTTATAATTCATCACATCCATATAAATAACATTTATATTTTAAATATAAATAAATATGTAATAGTCACACAGAAAACATTTATTGTGTGAATCATTCTACGATATAGACATTTTATGTGTAAATATGTGAATACTCTGTGTTAACAATTTTAAAGGAATATTTAAACAATTAGATGTGATACGTCAGTTGCGTAAGTTGGAACATATCTTGGTGCGGGTTGCACGCCTATATCATCTAAACGACGTTGTCGTATGTCGTGTTCTCCAGGCCATGCTCTTTCAGGAACTCCTCTTTGATATTTATCCACAGCCAAGCTGATTGTTGCAGGATCATTCACGCCGTTGGACTTTATTCGTCTCTGGGCAGCAATTGATGCTCGTAATGTTTTACGTTTCTGTGAATTAATACATAGGATTGTATTTAATATGATTTATTTACTTTACTGGAATGTCACAAATGCTTGCTACCTCAATACATCCACGCCATTTATCTGCTGCATGTCTTGCCAACTCCATTCTCTTTTGTTTTCTTATCTGATGTTTCTTATACGCCATTTCAATTACAATCAAACCTATACCACCAACAATACCTGCCGCAACTAATATAAATACACCAGCCATATTCTTCAGACCTAAGGTGTTTGGAGTTTTCTCAAATTGTTCACATTGTTGCAGATTGCCTTGCAATATCCAATGGTTGTCTAATCCTTCCATAAAACCACCTACAGCAAATTTTATAGCACAATTATAATACATTTTATATTACATTATGATATTAATTAATTAATTATAGTACTCTTACTTTCATGAAAGTCTAATATGGCTAAAGTGACTGCATCAGCCCAGGGCGATCCTTTTTGCAATCCTATGCCGTAACCGGAACGTCCAAATAGTTCACCTGCTGTAACTAGTTCACAGTCTTGTGCAGCTTCGAACTCCAATCGGGAACTGTCCCATATGAATGCCATTAACTTTCTATAAAATTGTAAGTAATTAGACATAATTAAGAGTAATTTGTTCATCGTTGCTGACCCGTTTTTTACATCTGATATAGCGTCTTCAGCGGTGTCGTAATTATTGGCCTCCATAGTTCGATACATATTTGACAATTCAACTTGTCTGCGGAAGTACATATCTACAGCAGATCCTTTTACTGTTGCGCATGTAAGGTTTTCCATTGTATTTCTGAGCTACATAATTTTATTTTAAATTACATTAGTGAGAACTGTGGTAAATACTTTTTAAAAATGAATACCCGAGCGTCGTTGATTCCTGTGAGTTTCGTTTTAGGTCGTTCCAAAACGAGGAAGGCTGCCAAGTTGGCAGTGTATGATGCTACAATGATCATAGCAAATCCAGCCCATACCATACCTAACACACGTGCTGAAAAACTTCGAGGCGTGCCTAAAATCATTTTATATCTAATCACTGTACTCTTTTAGGAGTAATACATTATTACCTTCACCAATTCCACTATTTAAGAGAACACCCCATGCAAACCAAATGGCGCTAGATAAATTCAGTGCATCTTCTTCGGTACCATCTGTGTTGGCAACTTTAAATCTTCCAAATGGAGAGAATCGATCTAGTAGATACAGTACTAAAGCAACAACGTGTACTGACACCATTACTAGTATCCATAGTGTGTTACTAAATGGTTGCAAGAACGATACCAACGTTGACGATCTAGAAGGCTACAATTTAAATAAATAATGTTAATAAATATGTAGATATATCGATAAAATCTTTCACCTTTTTTTCTAAAATTGTAATTCCTTGATATTTAAACGGTTTACTGAACTCTATAAATTCTGCCCTTTCTGGATTTATTGTTAAGGGCGCTACAATCATATCGGCCCGTTCACCAACCAGTTCACTAATTAAACCTGTCCATTCTTTTTTTCCTCCTGCTAATGTATTCATAATAATACAGTAACACTATAAACATTAATGAACAATATTTATAATACCTGAACTATTTTTCACGATGTAATTTCCAAATTGACCATCAGGAGAAAGTGCCAAATTGTAGGTAAAATTTATTGTTTTCGCTAACTGTTTCAGTAAATCCATGCAATAGCCGCGGCAACAGAACATAGCTGTTTCTAAAAAATGAATTTACTTACTTCAAGTTGCTAGTAATAAATTAAATTGAGTAAAAACTTGCCATCGTCTGATGCATTGAAGTGTGGACATGGAATCTCGTCAGGTTTGCATCCTTCTTGATCATCCAATAATCGTCGTGTGTAAACAAATGGTTTTTCTTCAATAGTCAATACTTTTAGATGAGTCGGTATCATAAAACCTTCAGGTTTTTCCGACAGTCTTCCGGGCCATAATATGCTTTTCTCTTCTACTGTTAGATGCATTTTGTTTTGTTCCTATTAATACAGGATACTAAATAATATCGGTATTGCATATATTTTTTTTTATTCAATATAATACAATAATGTATTAATTAGATAAATGTGTTATATTAATACCTTCGTCAAAACATCCTTCACATATTATGTAACATAAAAGAATGAAATAAGAAAAGTGTGTGAATTTATTACTGGTAGTAGTTACTAGTATATATTTTCTCATTAGTTTTAAATATATGTATATGTAATTCGGTAATTTATCAATGGTATTTACCCTATCAAAATAATATTTGCCAACTGGCATATGCCTTTGGTGAAGTTGAATGTTGATAACGTCATATTCTGCATTGATCCTGTCACCTTGGTCATCGAAAGCAACTTTTCCTGTTGAACCGTTCAACAACACTTGGTTCCTAATGAAATTAAATAAAGTTTTGCCCGTTTCCCAAATTGAACCCGAGTTATCACAATCCTTTGGTGCTTCAGTTATTTCCGTAGTCTGGTTCATATCTCTTAAGGCGGAAGCTAGTACGTATCTATCAATTATATAAGTATTCTTGTAACACTGACAGTTATAATATCGATACTTTAACTTACATGCTATCTCTGATATGTGCTTTTTCGTCAGTTGCATTAACAAGTTTCAGTCCTAAGAGGCCTTCTGGTGCATTTTCTGCATCTAAAGCTTGTTCCGTTACAATCCACACGTACCCAGCTTCCGTCATATTCATAACAGCAGCGTCCCGGAATATTATTGTTGCGTCTTTTTTACTGTCAAAAGAGAAAGAAATTTAATTGTATTTATGTGGAACGCGGAATTTTTAAATAACATTTAATGCGTATTATATACAAATGGAGAAAAACTTATTTTGCAGAATCATAACCACATTAACTTTTTATTTAATTGATGTAGAAAGTTACATTGGTAACAAAAAGTTATTATTAACATCATGTTCCTGTGCAATTTAATTTAATCGAGCAATGTGATAAAAGTTTTTCTTACCCAGCATACATAAGATACACTCTAGCCTGTGCACTTTTCATAATCTGCAACTGATCCATAAAACTCTCCAGTCCCGGTTCAAATTCAATGATTGACTCCACCTGCAAGTAATTAACATTTTCTTTGCTTCACAAGGAGCATGTTAACATGTTACCGGCCATGTAATTGTCGACCGGTATGCATGTGTACCTGTACTTTAATTTCCACATCATCTTCGAGACTCTGTGAAGTTGTCTGGAAACGGCCGAGTATCGCTCTGCCGTCCGTGTCGGAGCTGTGTATAAAGATCACCTTCATATAGTTGAAATGCTTGAGCAGATCGACCCACACATCAGCTTGATGAGAGTACGGCGGCACGGTGCGGAGAAAAGACACGTGGATATTCTGTTTAATTAAATGCATTCATACACAGTCATGTTCCAAACATTTCCATTTTAATTAATCACTTTTGTGACAGAATGCAAAAGATATTTTGCTCGTACCTTATCTGAAAATGCGGAATCCCTTGAGGATATTCCTATGACAGGAATGTGATAAAAACCACTGGTATATGAAACGGCAGCAGGCGATAAGTCCCCTGTTAAGGGATGTGAAACTATCACTGCATATACCTTTGAAATATTGAAAAATTAATAAATAGACCCTAAATGCATTGCTATTACTATAACTTACTCTTTGCGCTATTAAATATTTACAGACATTAAGTGCCGTTCGTATAGGGTTTGGGTCCATTTGAATTGCTTTATCATAGTAAGTGACCCCTCGGGGGACATATTGCTGATCAAAGTTCAGGTGCTAGAATAATGAACGGATATGTACTATGTCACGCCGATTGACATATGTTTGCACTGTAATTACTCACTGCTATTATATCTTTGAAATAAAATTGGCTTGAGTTGCTACTTAGTACCCCACCTATGTTGAAATAATTGGGGTTCGCTTGTGAATGCAACACTTCCAAACATAGTAATAACAGGAATGTATTTAATTTTACTCCCATTTTGTAAGAAGAGAATGTTCTTAATCTGGAAGACCATTACAAAAAAAATTGTTAATTGCAAAATTTTATCGCCTAGATTTATGATGACATCAATCCCTTCGATAAAGTTTATTTTTTAAAAACGACAGTTGATTATATACTCTTTTGTTTTTGTCTGAAGATGTCAGACTGTAAACATGTCCTGTGACCGACAGAGTGACCTGGTTACCATGGCAACTCCCCAGATGATATTGATTCGTGAAACTGCAAGATTTACCACATAATTCGGGTATGTGTTAGTTATGAAATGACCCACCCTAACAGGTCATGAATAACAATTATTTAAATGTGTGACCAATATATTTCATAGTAAATAATAGCAAGAGAAACAAATAATATATTATCTATTTGTAAATTTCAAAAAATTTGAATATATTATATTGTGTCGAGAACTAATTTTTTATAGTATTAACTATTGATGGTACATACTATAAATAACAAAATTTATATATACAAGTTTTGGCGCACATAGATAATTATAATGATGCAAGTAAATCATTTAAAAATATGGTATCTGCTGTAGGAAGAATTATATTTCTATGAGTAATATAAATTGTGACATTTCCTACCTTTTTTGAACACTGTTTAGTTGTCACATATTGTCATAAATGGAATACACTATTTACTCTTTTTATTATCCATACTTACAGTAATATTATAAAAGACCTAAATGCGTCTACACCCTCACACAGTTTCCGTGCGACTGATGGTCCAGCGCTAACCCTCGTGTATAGTTCAACGTTTATATTCTGTCTGCTATAACTTTTGATAATTACGATAAGGTTTTTGAATAATTCTAATCACTCCTTTTTATTATATTAGGCGTCTTTAATATTGCCTCACTTACCTATGATTATTTTATGTATATATACATTTTCTATCATACGTTAATCTCAGTCAATTCAACAATATTATTGATTCTAACAATCATTTATTTGATCTTGTTATTTTAAACATTTCGTGTAGTGTCACGTAAAACCTCTTTTATTTTAAACAGCAAATAATTTGCATTCTTGTTTTTATATTAGTATTATTAATTGTTCCAGTATTTTTTTGCCTAAATGTACTAATTTGATGTTTTATATGCATTACTTTTATATGTTTATTAATTGCAAATACTAAAATTTTTGGTGGTTTCCTGTTGAACAGTAGTAATCCTGAAATAAAATGATTACATTGAAGAT
>JAGJTL010000032.1:5506660-5537342 GCA_022063505.1 Calosoma granatense
ATAAGAAAAAAAATTATTTGTGTGTTGACATGAATATTTTTTTAATAATTGTGGTATTTAAAGAAAATTTGTATACCTATCCATATGATACTTTTGATCTTTTTGTATACAGTTAATTTCATTTTGTCAACACCATTAGATATATTAATATCAGTTCTGGCTCAGGGGGCAATCGTGCAGAATTTCTAAACAAATCTCATTAATTTAGCCATCTTTTAAAAATATAAAAATTAGAAGAATTTTGTTATATTTTACTCGATTTTCAGCCTCTTTTAAAAATATTAAAATTCAGCAATATTTTAACAAATTTTCCTTGATTTTCGACCCATTTACTTAATTTTTCATAAGTTCTGCTTAGTTTTTAAGATCCGTCAAAATAATTAACTAAAACTTGGATGATCTTCTAGGTAGGATTGTGCTCCTGTTTGAAAATCATAAGAAATCATCATGATTTTAAGAAAATATCACATATTTATCAGAGACTATCTGAAGATAATTATGATTATTGTGGATAATAAAATTTTCGTTATAAATTATCCACCTTTGCCAATAAAATCTGGTTGGTATAACCGTCCTTTAGATGCTCTTGAAGTACCAACAGAAAATCAGTTGTATTTTTAACAGCTATACTGGAAGAACTGTTTATGATAACTTCTACTTTATCGAATTAGACGAGTGATTATACAAAGCAAAAGCACACGGAATGATTTACGATTTATTCCCAGGTCTATTATCAGGAATGAATAATGCTAATAATAATGTAAAATTTAGAATTTCAGCTATACATTATAGACAGCCATTCTCTCTGACTGTTTCTAATATATTTACAAATTAATATATTTTAATTTTACTTAATAAAATACCTGTCGGTTAGTTTACTTATTTTGAAATTACTGTTCATGGTGCCTGGCGCGCCATCTTTATTTCGCGGCTATTACTCACAACACACTGCGTACAATTCTCTCTGCTATATCGAGCTGTTGACGGGCAGAGTAGAGATGGCGGTCTTACGTAGTTCATTTTGTCGTCAGTAACATGGCGGACAAAGCTGAACCGGGAGCCTTGTATACAAATTTCTTTCACCTATGTATTCAATATTTAAATTTATATTTCATTGTATATTATTTAATTTATATTTTAGCGACTTTGCCTATATGACTTGGTTGTCCCGGAATGCATTCAGTAGATCCCGCCAAACCATTTGTCTTGAGAATAGGAAACGATATGTCCTATCTTGCAGCCACAGTTTTTGTGGACGATGCAAGGAGAGGATCTATAATCAGCATTTGTAGTAGGCATTCAACAATATGAATAAAGGAAAAGTATTAATTATATTTCTATAGTTTTACTAAATATATGCAACCAAATAAATGTGTATAAAGGGATAACTGCATGACGGTCGGTTCAGTGAGACAATTTTTATTTGCGAATGTGGTGGAGGCGCTGTCTAACAACTGATACATCGGTCTGTTGAGGCATTCGTATATAGAGTGGGGATGATTTTCTAACTACTGAGACATCGGACCACTGAGACATCGGTATACTGAGACATCGGGCCAGTGAGATTTCGGTCCAGAGAAATGCTTTGAAAATATCAAAGAAATGGATTGATTTTGACGGATCTTCAAAACTTAGCAGTACTGATGAAAAATTAATTGAAATAAAGCTGGTTTTTGGTATCTTTAAAGAAATGGGTCGAAAATCAAGGAAAATTTGTTAAAATATGGCTAATTTTTAGTATTTTAAAATAAGCTGAAAATCGAGCTAAATTATTGAGATTTATTTAAAAATTCTGAACGATTACCCCTTGAGCCAGAATTGGTATTCACATCTCGTAACACTAACCTTATAAAAATTATTTTTGTTTCAACTTTAAGTATATTTTCACTATATTATCTAAGGAAGGTGCTTTTGTTAAATATATCGGTTATAAATTTGAAACCATTGATTTCTATTCCTTGCGCATATTGAAATCAATTTTATTGCTTATTACTATTAATAGATGGGCGTTATTGGAATATTCAGATTACACAAACAATATACAGATTAATAAATGCAGACTGCTTTCTAAGGCGTGATCAGAACAAAAGCAGTTAACGAGGAACTGTTTTTCGTTTACAAATTATTCATAAACTATATAGCAATTACCATAATATCAACACATAAGTGTTGGTACTATGTGATCACACGTTATGTTCTTATGATTGGGATCTCGTTAGTTTGCTTATGTGTACTACATGTACGCATGCGCTGTACAACTGTATGTATGTGCCGTGTCCGGTTTTGACCTTGGCACAGGGTTGGGCTTGGTTCACTCGCTGACTAATTTCCACTATCGCCTTCATTTCCATATTACAACCCACGATCGTTGACCTAAAACGGTCGCCGTTAATCGAGCTCGAAACAGGGACAACTCTCGATTTTTTATTTGCATGAACATGTCGTGTAATAATAATGAATACCCGCAGTGCTGTGAAAGAAATATTGGCAGCGCGAAAATACTAGAAATACAACATAGGCATAGATTATATTTATTTATGTGACACGAGTTGTTTGTAACAACATCTATGTTTGTGTTTTTACTTTTTTATTTGACTTCTAATTTTGTTTACAATATGGCACTGATAGAATTTTAAACAGATGCTTATTTTACAGTTTTCAAATCAAATACAAGTTGTAACTTACTATTCATAAACATGAACTACGTAATATAGTTTCTAATGTTGAATAATATATTTACATCTAGTTTGGACGAGTTATTTCTTATCACAGCCAGTGCTCAACAATAACGAGCAATGATTACACGTAATGTGCAACATAATGAACGAAAACTTTACATTGTAAGTCTGCGGTCGTCAAGGATCTGTATCCCACAGACCATGACTTCCAAGAATAATGTGATTGATTATGAATTCATATACAATGCATTATATCAAATAGATAAGCTCGATTATCTTATGTTAAATATGTATACATTTGGCATTGGTTCTGGTTTCACTTGGTAATTTTGAACAATGCAACTAACTGTATACTTGTGGTAAAAGGATGCAATTCGTGAAATTAGAATGTTTTTGTTGCTAATTGTATTAAATTATACAAGGAGTTTTCATGCTTCTTCATGTTACGGAAGTTATATAATTTGGTGAGTTACATTTGCTTTTTGTAAAATCTTATCTTAGTACATCTTATGTAGTAACACTTGTTAGTTTATTATTCTGTAAGTAGGAAATATTATGTATTATATTATTAGGTTTAAACCTACATATTATGATTAGTGGTAGTGTTGTAGATAAAATTTCTGTATTTTTCTATTTGAAGTACGGTACTGTCTCCATGTGCTCATCTTATTGCTGCATTACATCCAAGGCCGTTGATTTGATTCCTACTCCCGTGTACTGCTTATAATTGTTTACGTACGTTTATATATTCCGGTTTTTTTTCCCTTATTTTTTTTTATCGGAATCACAAACACAAAACGAGCCGAACGAACAGGGCACATTGGTCACGTATCTGTTGCTCTGTGATCGCGAAATCGCTAAGTATGTAATTATAATTCCAACGACGCATCTTCTACAAAACTAGTTTTCCCTCTCCCCGCTGGACTGTCTGTCCAGTGTGTCCATTGTTAGTTACTGGCTGGTTCTACATCGCCGAGATTGCTGCTAAACTAGAAGGTTCTATGCGCTGACTGACGCGAAACGGATTCTCGAAGCTTGAAGAATTGTTTTAGAAATTGAAAACGATGTAGGTGTAAATAATGTTGACTGTTGTTGTTGGTGCAGGAAATATACACTATACGCCTGTATGTTCATTGTTTAATGGTACATTCGTTACAACCTATACTATTAGTTGTTACAATGCAGTTGTACATAATCAAATAAGTAAGAACATGTTACAACTAACCGGAATCAACTATCAACCAAGAGTTGTAGTACAAGCTAATTACCATGTTACTAGATGGACAAGAACACTTTTTTCAAGTAAATGCATACACTTTTTCATTGAAAACAAAACGACGCACGTTTACTTTTCTTCGTGTTAACTTTTATTACTTTCTTATAGACGGTATTCAGAAAGTATCGGAATCAGGTTTCATTCCTACATAATAAACATTCCAATTGAATTGGTCTATAATTTTACCGAAGCTGATAACAATTTACTTAACCAATTGCAGTTTCATTATACGCTTAACAGTTGCGCCACTTGAAGAGATTATATCGGTAAGCATCCAAATTACGTTGTCCAGTTCTTGCAACGTCTACGCGTGTCTCCCGCGGATCTGCTTGCATGTTCCGGTGACGGTTGCTGCTATTTATAGCTGTGACGCCACAAGAGAACTCGATTTCGCTCGTCGCAATTACTTTTTTACAGTTTTCAGGTAATGGATTCTAAGGATTCGACCGCTATATTCGGCAAGGTTGTTCGCCTGCGGCAATTTACGGGAAGATGAACCGCACCGAATACACTGGTTCCATGTGCCATTATGCCGGTTTTGAGGTTAGGTTTAGGACAGTGATTCCCAACCGGTTCTAAGGTAAGGGCTATATTAATGTATTATAATATGGTTAGATTGATAATTGAATTTACACTTATGCTGATAATGAAATATTTGTTGATTTAACAAAAAAATAAGGATTCGAGTTCGAAAAAAAATGCTCTTTTTAATACATTTTTATTTGCCAGTTGATGAATAAAAATATTTGTTTTTAAATTAAATCAATAACAAAAAATTATATTTCTACGAACATGTATAATAAAGTATTTATCTATAAGATGAAACTACCGAAAACTACAGCAAATATGTGTGTAATCTATATGGCTGCTGGCGAAGTTTTCGGAATGTAAATGAATTTCCTGCATCGTGATTTCGGACGGCGTTTGTAGGTATATTGTACTCTCACTGCTGTAATTTTGTTGCACGTTTTGCTCCTTTTTGTTTTGATGTAAGCAATTTACGTAACCGTCTGGTTATTTTGAGACTGGTTGTTGATAAACCAAGGGTTAAGTATCCCGGAGTTAGGGGCCATAAAATCATGCATGGTCGATTTTATATTCGCGGTCGTGGTCCGCTAAATTAGCTATATTACCTTTCTGCAAATTGCTATAGGGTTTCTTGTTTAGTTACTTCAGTGTGAATTCTTCTCGAAAATAACTACAAAAAAATGTATTCTTTACTTATGTGGTATTTTCTAATTAGAAACCAGAATATTACTCAATTTTATCATTGTCTGTATTACTGAAGATATTCACAGTTTTGAATTATACTTGAGAATAATTATTTTGTGTAGTATTCATAATTGAATGGGAATATAAAGTTTACATATAATATTCGTATATATCTACTAACTATAGACGGATGGTTATTAGTTGAAAATTAAAAACACCCTCTAATATTATACTAAGATTAATGGCCTAGAATGGTGAGTTTTATTTTCGGACTATTGTTTATGGCAAATTGACTATTGTTCTCGCAGTCATCGAGTTTCGGAGACTAGTTATTAATGTAAAAGTAAAAAAGTTTTCTGTCTGAAAAAAAAACATTGAAAATTGCGGGGAATTGTTACTGTGTCGTGGGACCGAATTCGGAACTTGAGTTTATTTTTGACTTTTCTTCTTTCTTTTTTATAATTTGCATATACGCAATTTGAAACTAAAATTGTTAGTAGCTTCTACTATTTCTTTGATTAAGAAATGAGTGACAACCAAGTCGACGATTAATATTATTATTAACTCATCACATTTTGTTGGCAAAAATTTTGCAATTAACTGCCTGCTAATAACAGTACCTTTTTAATTATGAATTAATTATAAATCAGCTAAGATAAGAAAATAAAGGTGCAACGCGATTATGGAGGCAACCATTTTAATTAGCATATCTCATCGCTAACACGGGTCTGAGAGGTAACTAATCAGGTTACCAGGACGATAAAGCATAAAGTATGTGCCTTGCATGGGTATTTTTAGCCTGTATCGGTATGAGGTATCTGAATAACAAATGCCTAACCATCTAGATTTTCATTCTTATTTTCAAATAAAACCATTGCCGTAGTTTCTTTGTAACAAACATAATAAATATAAATATTGTTAAAAATATCATGTAGAAATTTCAAGTGAGTAAGAATTATATAATTATAAGTCTGTCCGTAATAATTTTGTTGTTAATATACGTTTTACCCTCTAATCTAAACAATTCCAGTTGTTATTATCTACTTTAATATCAGTTCTTTCATAAAGAACTTTACAAATTGGAAAATGTACAGGTTTATAGTAAGAGTCCAATGTTGTAAATGTATAAAAATGAAAAGATGATATGTGATATATTTGTGATAAATATGGATTCGTTAGACACTACGACCATGAGTGTAAATTTGCAGCGCCAATATCCAATAGCATTCGCACAGACTTCGGTGTAGAAGTCACCGTAAATTATGACTTCTCAAACAGAATCACGATTTACAGACATCGTTTATTTTTAACCGATCGTTTATTTTAAAGTTTATGACTTCTTATTGCTAACAGCAATAAATAAAATATTTTAAACTTATTGCATTCCTTATTGGCCATAACTAATAAATTAGTTACAACTCACAACTGAATTCATTTTATTTGACATAAAAAGAATAGTGTATTGCAGAGTGTATTTATAACATATAGTAGTAAGTAGTTTTAAATCATGTGCATACTTTTTCTACTTTTTATAATATTTGGACTACTAGTTCTATAGGTACTTTTGATTTACTTGTACATAAAATTGACATAAATAAATTATGATCGAAATATAAAAGAAAAATATGAAGTCCATCTGTAATAAAATAAATGGTTTCTTTCAGAGTTATCAACAGTTACAAATAGTTCTTTACTTAGCAAAACCATTACTCAAGTAAATCTGAATAATCTTGAATTAATTCGAGGTTACGTATTTTTTATTATTTCAATTTACCTTGAGGCATATTCTTCAACAAAGTTTGTATTTCGTCGCTAGTGTGATTATTCAAGAGAGATAATTTAGTTTTATTTGTAAATAATTGCGTATAAAATATGCGTGAAATGTGCGCATATGTTCTGAAGCATTATATCTTTCCTTCCAATACTCTTTATGGAAATGTAGTTATGTTTAAGAATAATTTGTGATGCACTTCAGAAGAAGAACATACATGCTACAAATGCAATAGTACTTTCTCTTTCTGAACTATATGTTCTACTTAACATAAAAAGTAAGGCAAGAAGAAACACGAACTCTACACGATTCTAAACGCTCGTCGGACCATTACGATCCGGGCGGTGTCACTTGGGACATACTTTACAATCATTGTTGCTACGAACATGTCTGTACAGGACATCTATGTACGAGTATAGCAGCAAGTGCTAGTCGATAGCACTAGTGACTAGTGCCAATGTGGTGTTAGTGATGCAGAATCAGGAGTAGTAACGAAGAGTAGCATCAGCCATGCGCTCAGTCAGGGTTCAGTGAGCTGCAAGGTCTACCAAGGACGAGGTCGACCCACACCATGCTAGTGACGTCACCGTGTTGTACCAAGAAAGGTAGACAGAGATAGTCACACAAACAGACAAGCAACGAACCGCAAATAGAACAAGATATGCGCTCGGTACCCCTAGCAGCAATGTTTCACGAGATAACGATTGCGCGAAGCCATCCCACAACACATATGCACTAACACACACATACACGTACACTTCGTAGAGTTGGACTTACTAATATGTACACTGGACTATCTCCTCACTTTGCCACAATACCACCACGCTAACAGTAGCGGCCGTTGGAAAACCTCGTTATAAAAACTAGCCAGTAGAAAATAAAACGATTATCTCGTGATTCACGACACGATACTGCTCGGTTGATATGAGTAATGAATATTTGTTTCTTTTTGCGATGAGAAAAAAAAAAGAAATTTTGTTTTAAATTGATATTGGAATAAATTTCGGTACAGGATAAAGTACAATATATGCTACTTTCTTCTGAACTATAGACTGAATTACATATAACTGTTGTTTATGATTTTATGTAACGCTTTGTTTGCTAATTCTCTTTCATCCTCAACCTTGACATTCATACACATGTAATGATAACATATACTGGCAAACATACGAGCACGTACAAGTCTGTATACATATGGATTTTATTTATTATACACTAAGGTGCGATGTAAGAAAAATAGTAAAGATGGTGTGCATGATTCGCTGCGGGCTATCATGAACTATTCTAACGTACGTGGGGTACATGTACCAGCCTACAGAGGCGCTGCCTGCACTTGTATGTGGTGGTGCAGTGTTGTTATAGTGGGCTGTGGAGGAAATAGTTTTTTTTACATAGTAGATGAATAGATATGGTATAGTTTATATTAGAAATAACAAAGGAATTAAAAGGTTACAATTATATGCGGAATAAATGAACAAACAATCGGCACGTGTCATCAACTGTAAATCATTCATTAACGAGCGACGTTATGCAAAGCTATTTTAGTTGCGGAAGAACTCATTTGTAATATATTACATAGTATGGTTGTAATTATAGTCATAGTGTTTATTTAGTATTTTAGTATTAAATTTATATACATATCCTTAATAAATGAAGATATTTCTGTGATGTATTCCGTTTCATACAAAGATATATGTATGTATGACTGTAGATTTAATCTTTCATATACATATGATTACCTGCACATTTTCTATAGATTCACATATGCGAGGGTGTTCGAGTGGCCATGAACTTTGACTCCGTAATACCGAGTTCGTAGTCAAGCTATGTTATATCTTATGTAAACATGACCGCCGATTACACACCAGAATTAAAACTTTTTCTTATTTCACCGGGCGCCTATAAAAAAGATTTGTTCCTTATATAACGTGTCAATAAAGAATCATTAATCAAAATGAAGACAAGTAAAATAGCGGTAAGTTTTTTGAATTAGGATCTCACAAATTATTGACTTGTAATTGTGTCCATTTATGGTAAGTAATAAATTTTTTTATTCCTATACTCTTGGACTTGGGTGTCCGAAATTTAATTATACTAATTACGATCCCACAAGTGGAATTTCTAAAATTTGTTAAAAACTCGAATTGTACTACATCCGCATGTAATGCTAAAAGCGGTAATATTAAAATCATGTAGAAGTTTTCTTTGTTTTCGTTGCAAACATGTGTATGATTCTTAAATCTTGTTTCCGATGTTTAATTACGTGATTGCATAAGGTGTTAATCTTGATGCGCGGCTCTCGGTCGTAACGGAAGACTTGTTCACGGTTCTTTTCATTAGACACTTGTTATTCGCATGTGTGTTCACATGTAAGTGGATGTTGTTGTCTCGTGCGCACAACTACGTACCTGTATGTTCTGTACCTTAAAGGTGTTTGCGTAATATTGATGATGTTGCTGGGAAACACGAGACCCTCCTGGGGCGTAAGCGCATTCTTATTCCTCTGTCTATACACATACGCCTATACCATATATGGGATATCGTTTATTTGCTTACGTGTACGTGTATCCACTTGCTTATTGCGGGCGGTGAAAATATCATCACCCGCTTTTCAAACTGTCCGATACATTTAACGTTTGTACAATTTAATAAAAGCTTGTACCTGCTATATAGATATATTGACTAGAAGCCAACGTATTGTTCGTGCTCTGCTCTACTATTGATATGTTCATTGAAATATGCGAATATCAAAGTTGTTTCAATTGATTTCTATCTTTTGACAACTGCGATCATAAAATATGAAAACAATAGTAGCTTATCTCTTACTCTCTTGCTTGATAATTTCATTATTGCACGTCGAATATCGCGGTTTTATTTTACTTTGTATTTCTACGTTGCATACATTGTTTTACAATAAAGAAACCGCCATTGACTTGTAAATAATTTGATCAAATCTAAGTTTACTTGGAAACAACATGCATGTGTTGATACAAACAGAATCTTAAATAAGTATAGATTTCAAGAAATGTACTATTTTCAAGGGATGAAATAATACTATCTAGGAATTGTTGTGTACTGCTTATATCGGCATGTTTCCCTTTCTGTACAATGTACATGCATTGTATTGTAGTGTATATAACTTTAGTTTCCAGTAGATTCTGTTAAGCGACAATACATACACCTTCTTGTACATAGTAGAAAAACGGGGATCACTTTATGTAGTATGTTCTTTGTCTGACAAAAGTCATATCGGCTACAGGATCTCGTTCAATACGTCTTAAACGTGAGACGCCTGACTATATCTGTACCTGGTATGGGCGGCGATCTCGAAAAGTTGAATTGCAAATTTTGATTTTTACTGCGATTGTGACTATAAAGAATATAGTGCGTTTTATGTGCCGCCAATGAAAAAAATATATATATCTTGCATTCCTTAGATTATGCAGCAAAGTATTTTCCTTAAAACTAGTGCTGTTTCAGTGGCCATGCTTATTTCTATACCGGTATATATTGACTAACCTTCAAGCAACAATATGAGTGTTATTATGATTTACAAGAACATCAAACGTAGCGGCCACCACCTATGGCCTTATGGCATGTATATGTGTGATTCGAACGGCAAACGTGACACGTGGGTTGTGGAGCAGGGACACCATCGAGTGTTACGTGTTGGTGGATGGCGACCGTCACTATTGCCGCCGGCAGGACGCGTAGGACGACGATTTGGTTAGCGCCGAGGCGGTGCCACATCGAGTATATTAATGTCTTTTCGTTCTCTTTGTCCCCGACACTGTTGAACTTTTAGTCTCAGATGATCGTCTATATTTTCCAGAACACTCTCACTACTTTGGATAAAATCAATGTATTTTTAATTGTCCAATAGGATTAATTAATTACACAGAATCTGTAGGTGTGATATGTTGATCTAGTTGATGTTTCCAAGGCCAAATAACCGTGAGAACTGATTTTGAATTTGCAAATCTGATATGGTGTATATATAGGCGTAGAATGTTGTATATGTTGTTGTATTTAAATTTATTAATAGTTTAATGAGTTTAAATTTGTTTATTGTCGCAAAAAATAAGAATAATTAATTGCTTAGAAACCAGTAGAATATTATGAGAACAAAAATCCTGCTGCATCTAAACAAAAATCGTAGTATATCTCCAGTAAATGTTTTTTGTTTTTTTTTTTGCAAGTAGATTACTAATCTAAGCACAGTATTTCACAATATTTTTATATGCGCATTTCTGTTTATGATCCGTTAGTATCTGATGACAGAATCAATGCCCACTTAATCGTCTGATGTTCCTTTGATATTTCTTTAATACTTGACCGCCTACCAGTGTTGTTTATGTGACACATACATTGTCCGAATTATGAAAAAACCGTTATGCAATTATGTATGTGGGTTTCCTTGTCCTCCTTGAATTACGGTAACAGTTGTCAGGACCTTCACATTACATGTCCGTTGTTTCTTTAATTACGTGGTAGGAAATACAGTTTACAGGACGCACAGAGGTGACTCAGTATATCTCTGAAATTTCACTTTTATAACATACGTGTATATTCTTACATCAAGTACCGACATATTCCTGTCTAATATGAAATATACTTCACTGAAGCAATGGATTGAGATGCTGATTCCGAACATTCCAGAACAGACTGGTTATGAGAAGCATTGACAGTGGCCGGTATCATGTCCTTGCTCGCTTGCTGGGTAGCTGGAAGGACTTTTCGTAAGAATTCGAATCGCGATTGGCCGTTGGACATGCAAACGAGCGCAACGTGCGATGGTCAGTGTAAAGTAATACTCAGTGGTGCACGTACCTAGGCTATTGATACAGATGAAGAGAAGGCGATATTTACCGTAATTAGCATGTTTAGGCGAAGTCCGTGAGGTCAAATGTGGGAGGGATCTTAACCTTAACCTACGTGCTGTTTTCTAGATTGTTGTCCATACTAATCCCAACTCCAAATACCTAACTTGCGTCTTCTTCTTCTACTTCCACCATCATCATGATCCTACAAAATGTGTGATTTTCCAAAAAAACTAACCAATTGGCCCGCAGCCATCACGAGTGAGTTGATTGCGATATTTTTCAAATATTTTTTCACAAAAACTGAGGATATTACATATTTCTATATTTCATGCTAAAATAATCAAAAATTAACTAACAACAAAAAGGTGGGATTTTGAATATGTTTTTGCACTAGCACTATTAAAATATCACGTGGTTAGATATATGTATTATTCAATAGCTGCTTTAATGAACGATTCACCGGAATATTTGCATTATATTTAATGGAAGGTATAATCATATTTTTCATTCGCGATTCGAAGATCAACAGGCACGTATTGTTTATGACATTGTTTAGTAGCACATGATTCATAGCCTTGCAGTTAATTGGTAAAATACTACCTTTAAACAAGCCACTGATAAGTTTATTTAGGAAGGTATAATTTCTTAATTTATTGCTTGTGTTTCTAGGCTTCTAGGCATCGCAGCAATTAGTCTGCAAGTTATACTTTGCTAAGTAGTTACTACACGATTACAAACGATTCGTGAACGTAGTTCCAGCCATTTATTAATTCGATTCGGCTATAAATTATATCGGAATTTTTTTCTATGGAAAAATTCAAACACTTATATTTACTACCGTACAAGATTCGGGCTGTGTACTGTCGGAATTCATGTTTATAATAATGAGCAGTGTAGTACGCTGTAATGTACAGGCACTTAGTATTTTTAATGCATACATCCATTATCTTTAAATACGATATTCTCATACAAAATCTTGTAGATTTTTACGGAATATGAAGACGAGTGATGCGGCATGCATGTATGCGAATGTACGATGTATGCATACAAAATATAAATTTAATTATATGCAACCGATTGTATCACGCTGTTGCCCCTAAGGTTCGATGTTTAATAACATTCTGACACGTATTTGCATATTAACGTATAGAACAATGCATAACAATGCGAAATGCAATCAGAGTAATAGAACTACAGAAATCTCCATTTAAATCCTTTGTTCTGCCTTCGGATGAATCACAAGGGCGACTCGTCCATACATGTAACGTGTACGTTATACGGTGTTACTGTACTACGAATTATGAAATAACATTAGTATGTATTAGGTGCACGCCAATGTGTATATGTTCTATTCGCTATTCGAAATGTGATGAATATAAATTGTTTCCTACTGGCCGGGATGTTATAGTGTAATAGTATTCGTGCTCACCTACCACACTGGACTCGGGGGCTATTCTCTTCAATGCTCTGTGCACTCATTTCTTCTCTCTCGGAATTCCTGATGACTGTGATCTTGATACTCCATTATTTATGTATTCATCAACTCAGTAGTTTCTTATTTATTAGTGTACACTTGTACACCCACAAAGGTACATATACATACTCGTCGTATACTCTCTCACTTATCACCTACCATTTCTAATCAACATTGTTTTTAATAGTTTACTGGTTTAATTTCACAATGTGAACTGTTTTATAACAATATCTATGGAATGTTTAATGTGTAAGTAAGAGAGTGATATTTTTACCACATCCAGCACATAATAATTAGTCGACATACCTACTGAGTTATGTCGACCCATTAGTCGTAGTGAGTTGCAAATATGCATATCTTCTGAATAGCTGCAGTTAAAAGATAGGAAACTGTATTAGCAGCATGAGATAGCGGACTTGCTTATGGGGTATAAAATGGTTCAGTTACTAACATTACTAGGTATGTTTTATGTCATTACCGCCATGCGTATACTCGTATGTAGAAAAGCTCTGTTCAATGGACTGTGTGAAATTAGAGTATGTTTCGTTGTAACGTTTATATTTATACTTCACGCATTTGTCTAGACTCGCTAGATGCATCACATGAGATGGCGATAAATAATAACACATTATTACCCCCTGATCCACACTGTTATTAAACGTTTTTTAGATTTCAATCGGGTGATGCATATTCACATCAGAACAGTGCATTATAATCACATATTCCGCGGAATCATATTTTACTCCCCAAGGTTTGAGTTCAGTACAGTACAAGGGTGATTTCACATATTATTTACACAGCTGCTCAAACTTTATTTCAATCTTCAATTCGTAGACTACGCACACTTCTACCCAATTATTAATCGAAACTTACCGTAGTTCTATACAATTTATACACTATTATTAAATTAATTACATAAATACCGAAAATATGCAATATAATGACGAGAATGTATTTAATGATAATCTTTTAAAATTTAAAACCTTTTATAAACCAATTTTGCGTGTTGTGTCATTATTTTGTTTTTTGCAAGTTGTACATATATACACGCATATATATATATATATATTATGGCGGAGTTAATTGCTCGCATAGTACAAACTGACTTATAATTCAATGCCTTTATTAAACATGCTTCATTGTAAATTTATTAAATTATAAATCATTGTCGCAGAGAATTTCTGTATTTTATCGTAAAATTAACTAACTGTTATGAACACTTGCTTTTATACTATTAATACTTTATAAAAGAAAATAATTTGTAACGGTATTCGATAAATTAAAAAATAAATAAATAAAATAACACTTTTTTATTAATCAACTAGAAATAAAAAATTATTGTGGTATTCTATTATTGAATAATAAATGACATACATAAAAAACATGTATGAGTTTTTTTCGATTACATATTACATTTGGTAATATCAAGTTTGGTTTCGCTGCGCCAGACATTGTAAATAACATACCCTGCTTCTTTACGTTTGGAACCTGTTATTTTGTTTCATTATTCGGCCTCTAAAGTACATCCTGTATGAGATTTGCGCAAAACTGAAACACCCACTTTCACACAGCAGTTCCACATGGAGAAAAATTGACTTACGATTCATCTTTTTTTTACATTTTTCTTTGTCTTGTTCTTGTTTGTTTTGCGAAAAGTTGTTTTAGGTGGGTGTTGAAGATGTATTGCTGTTCTTAAATCATTTGTACATCCATATTTACTTATTTATTTACTTCACTCATTAAATATTACCTTCTATCGATAACATAAAAGGCATTGTGCGTCTGTCAATACAAGAAAAATACAATGTTTTGACAGTAGAACATATTTAAAATGTGTTATTAATTTTGGTTTCGTATTTTCAAAGTACAATAATGATTTAGAAAATAATGTAATAAAAGTGGTTGCAATATAAAATAATAAAAGTGATTTATTATAAATGAGTTTGTGTCAGTGCGTAACAATTATATTTTGCACTGGTATTATTAATGTTATTTTCTATTTCGTTACAAAGAATCTGTGAGTGTTTGAGGTCTAATGGTGAATCGACACTCTACCTTATCCATGGTAACATTCAAATGTACATGATTATAAGAGTATCCATCGTGATCCACGTTATGAAAAATTAGGTCAAACATCTCACTTTTTCAACCAACGTGGATAATTTTCACACTTAAGAGAGATATCAGGATGCCATGTTGAAGCACAAGGCCAGTCCATAAAGTACACAGGGATCGACGTAAGAACCCCTTGCTTTTGACATGAACTGTTCTACGTAGCATGTTCTAGGGTCAGTATAACTTAATACAACATTATGCTATAATCTCAGTTACCTAGGGTTGCACAATTAAGTATGTGTTATCGTCTGTCAGGGGAGCTGGTAGCTCAGGACCTACAGTTTATTGTAGATTTCAATTCATGTGGCAATGACCAAAGAGAGAATCTAACTCGTGTATATATTATATGTATATATAGTCATGTTGTTAAATAGTTTTTTCGGTTTTGTAGGCATACGCTTTAAACTGCGGCCACCCTGCAATACCTATTACTTAATCTTAAAAAGGTTTCACCGTACGAAGAACGGGGACGACCGCTAATATATATTTATATAATAAAAATCCTGCAAAGTCGTAATTTTAATTCTCATCTTTCAGTGACTAGATATAAATAACATTAATAATTATATACTTTTCTCTCAACAGTTTCAGTATTATAATTGTAAATTTATTGTTCAGCTTCCTTTTCATTAGTTCATTTGCCATTACTCCTACATTTTCTTTACTAACCTTTCACCATGTTTAAACCAACGCAATTATACTACCTACCATAATTTTAACATGTAATATTCATCATTCATGATTAATACATATATCATGTCTAAGGCAGCTAATTTCAAACAAAAATATAACAAGAAATTACTTTCATAGCACTTCACTAATTTAACGAGCCGCCATTGCTGTGAAAAGAATTGTATTAACATTTAACATGTATAAAATTTGCAAAAATCCTACGTGCACAAAATTTGGAGGTGACATTTCCTTGTTTATTATTAGAAAGGAGAATGAAAATAGGACTACCTCTTCACACATATAGAATGTACACTTTTAACAAATACATTTCCTACTTTTATATTTTACTAATAATATCGACACCGTAGATTAATACTCACAGAATATATTTATGTATTGATAGTAGATTTTACTTATTTACAGTTATCCATGTCTATATAAAGTTCTACTATTTACATCAAAAGTTTCTGGTGATTATCTGACGTTGATTATTACATAATGATACTTATTCTAAAGCAATTCTGCTATATCAAGCGTACCCTAGACCTATTTATAACTAATAGAGGAAATCAGTAATCACCTCCTATGTAAATTACTGTTGCTCATCATTTTCGTAATTCCGAAATTATACAAGGCCGACTGATGCTTTATTTCCACAAGTTCTTGTAAAAAAATGACCTACAGTTTCAATGTAGTTTCTCATGTACAAAGATTTAATTAGTCAGCAGAATATAAACATAACAGTAGTTTAAGTAACAGACATGAATTGCGCATAAACTTAATAATTTTGTCCCCGAAAATCCTTGGAGAATTTTGAACAGAATCCTAGCACAAACAATTCTTGGAAGACGGAGAAAAAAATGGAAGAAAAAGGATAACTATGTCCACTTATGCATACTGATATATGGATGGTTCTAAAAGAATAGAACAACCCTTTGTGTATTTTTTGCTTGGCAAATATTCTTTTGTTAGCAGTGGCGGATGAGCAATGTTTGAGATGGACTGGCTGTCTTGGCTCCATGACCTTGTCGCAGTATCCTGAGACGAAATCTGACTGCTCTTTTTGTCGTTTCGCTCTGCTAATAGTCTGACTGTGACAATGTTAATGACTACGAAATACCTAAGCGATTGCCTGCCATGCATACGCCAAGCGTCTTTATTGTTGTGTGTTTGGCGGTTGCAGATTTTAACAGGAAATACATTTATTTACTCTGTTTCTTTGCAATTTTTTTACTTAGCACTAATGACCTGCCAAGGCCAGTATTATTTTTGAAGACGTATGTATAGTAGTTAATAATTGCTTTGTTTATATTTATGTATGACAGGACTCAAGTAATAATTCTAAATAATGTTTGTTTTTATGGAATCCTGATGTCATGGAACAAAATGGTTAGTCTTGTATACTACTACATTATGTTTTTTAATGCGTACTAATTGGAAAACGCGGTAAAATTACATTTGTGTGGCTGAATATATTTGACTTGAATCACTGAACATTTCAAGGACATGTGAAAATGTATAGGCTTAATTGCTTTACTATAAGTATGCCTAAGATTTTTCATGAAGTTTGAAGTGTTTATTGAGAGCTTATGTACGTCTATTCTCATGCACAGAAAAATTTATGACTTCATCATAAAACATGTGAGTAATTTTTCTCAAATACTCCATGGTTATCAGTATATATTATTTTATTTAAAATATTAATTTTAAAAGATTCTTTAATATTCATAAAATGCTATTTTAATGGTCCGATTATAGAATTAGTTATTTATATTATTGCTACTTAGTAATAGAGATATTTTGTATTTACTTAAGTAATAAAAAACATATACAGGTAAACTATACCTATTAAATACTGGCGTACGAAGTAAAAATTTCATTGGTTTTACAGAAATACATTAATATTTTCCAGTTTTATTATTAAAAGATATAAGATTTATGTAATATTTTATCGATTTACCATAAATAGATGCAGTAATTTCATTACATATAGAGATTTCAGTTTGAAGCTCTATTGTTTAGTATAGTAGAAGAAGAATAGTCTATAATCTGTACACGAGATGTGAGTCGTGAAACACTGCGATGAGATCATGATCTCAATGATGACGCGTCCTTGCAATGTCACCTGATGAGAAGTCGACTGTTTCAACTGTAAATACTTGTGGTGATGCGGTTTACATTACAGGTGAGTTTGTATTATCTTAGAGCGGATGTATTTGAGTAATATCTCGATATAGACACACCAACTTCAGCATTTATTTATAGATATGTCAACGTTGTTTGTTTTACGAAAAGACTATTTGTTTGATTATATGACTGTATTTTCTGTTGAAGTATATTGTCATAGAACAGGATGATGCAATATTAATATTAATTAATAATGTGTAGATAACAGAAATAAATAATGTGAATAACATTTTTAACGTCAGTCAGTGCATTAAGAGGTAGGTACAATGAATTACTTCCTCTTGAAAAATAAAAAAAACACTTTTTCGTAAATAATGTATGATGTCATTATATTTGAATATAAAGCGTGTGAGGAAGGTAAATACATAAGAAAACAATATTAATGGAGTGTTTCTTGTATGTTGCACGCCATTTGCAAGTTTATTTTTTTTACCAGTTAAGTATATTAGTCATTTCTATTTTAGTGCGACAAATTAAAAGGAAACTAATTTAAGACACACGTATCTATTACATCAAATCAATTACCGTCGTGAATAATGGAATAATTATTTGTTATTTAAATAAGTATCATCTATGAAAATTACCATGCACGCGATCACTTGTAGCTTTTATTATTATATTCATGTAATCAAGTTTTTACCTACTTCGAATAGCCGAAGGTTACATTTAAAACATTAGCAAAAAAGTAAATATGTAATATGCAATTTTCCACACAATCAATAGTGAAATAACACACTGAAGACTTTGTTTTTTCAAAAGTGAACAATACACACGCGAGATAGAAGAATGATGAAGTTAATTTGGTATTAAATTGCATATATATTTAATGTAATATTTTACATCACAGATTCCAAGTGTAAATATTTACATTACATAGTCAGAGAAAAATAATTTTCCCATGAAAACTAATAAGACATTTGTATATAGTATCAATACTAATCAACTATATTTTATTACTATTCATAAAAAACAAATATGAAAATAATTCGTTCTCGAAACTGCTACGTTGATTCGTCATGAAAAAACCCGCCGATTGTGGACGCAGTCACAAAACTGAAAAATTAAAATAAATAATAAACACCGTCTGATACTTTTTTGTCGTAATTCATCAAAGATTAAGCACAATTATGGCTGGTACAATGTATTATTTGTTTCCTTCGTGTTTTGATTAAATAATTCGTTGCCTCCTGCTCCGGCTTGATCTTGTGCGTGCCGAGAGCAATGATATCATGGCGGTTAATTCCGTGTGTGAGAATCATCTGTAATTGCCTGCAATATTGCAGATTGGCCTGTGAGTAAATAATTAGGCTTTCATTAGTTTTGTTTCTATAAAATCCTTCAGATAATGATGCTAATTGAAGGGACGCCTCCGACGGCTTGAAACAGAGACTAAAATAGTAGTAGCAAGGCCACTTACAACTAAAAGCACACTGCAGTGATAACAAATAAATTAAATCGGTATTTACGAATATTTTCTACATGTACATTGGATTTATAAAAATATAAACCATCAGCTCAGAAAACCTTCGTATCTGTGTGTAGGAGTCTTATATGACAGTATAATGTACCATGTCTAAATATCATCATTACTACAAATATGTGCTTTTCTCTATTTAAAGCCAGCCAGTTAATTATGATTGTATAAAAATTGTATGCTTTACGTGTAAAATACTTATTAAACCAAAATCTGTCTCTCCATAAATCCAAATAAGATTTTTCACATCCTTGGAATCGAAAACAGGTTATTAAGATTTTTATAAAAACATAATCCGCAGTTTACTCATCGCACCAGCCATAGCGATGGCCGTTAAAAATAGACCCTGTTCATCATAATGTGCCGATATAAATCATACGTTCGTCGCTGATTTCTTGCAGTGCTAATTTGCACTTTGTTCGTTTCGTCCTTCGTCTTTCCACTGCACACTGTGTGCATATACAGAAGAGATTTGCAAGAGTCCATGCAAGTTTATACAAGAACTATCCAGTGTTATTTAGTGTCATGTGCTGCGAGAAACTTGGAGAAGTCTTCGAGAGTCTGACGCGCTCAACTCCACTACGGCAATTGTGTTCACGTTCAAGGCCACTGAGATCATGAAATTAAATTAATACGCTCATAGAGTTATGAATGTGTACAAATAAAATGACGAGAATGAGATGTAGTTACACGTGCACTGTTATACAGGTTGTTAAACAGTTTTCCGTATAAGTAGATATGGATAAAGAAATTCTCTGAGGAATTCCTCGAAACAACACAACAGTATCAAATTAAATTATCAGATAAAAAACTAACTTCTTGTTAACCTACAAGGACATTTAAGCTACATACACTAGAAACATGAGAAAGTTCTAGTAATATTTCTCGCCTATAAACTATCTTCCACTTAAATGATTTCTAAAAAAATCAGAAAGCAAAACTATTAGGTTCGTTGCATTCGGTGAATGTGCTATGCTGGTATAACCGTGAATTTTATGTAAAATAACTGACAACATAATATTTAATGTTTTCGTTAAATTGTATAAAATTAAAGTCCGTTATTACAAGCGTCCTTCAATAATCATTATTTATTTTGTTTTCGTAAATACAAGCTAGTACTTTTCAAGGTTTTAATTAAAAAACATTGAGTTATATCATGATGCTTAAACTTGAAGATGATATTAATTATAACATAAAGTAGTTGTAATTAAAAAATATAATGGACTATTGTTTAGAAAATTTTACATCTTTATATTTGCGTTGTGATAAAGAAGAAAAAAAAACAAATCTTTCATAAGCAGCTCATATCTTACAACATCTCAAGTCATTTGTTGTGATTCAGCAAATTAATTCTATAGATGTTCTGCGATAAATCTTGTATCCTACGCAGATTTATTCATTTAGAAAATACAAGTATTTTATCACGTATACCGTGTACGTAGTTCTTCATTATGTATGCAAGAAAAAATTATGAATAAACCGCGATTATAGAAAAATATTTATTTCTAAATGTAACTACGATTCAGCTTTTAACAATTATAATGGTTAATTAATTGTGCATTTAATTTCACTACTTTACATCAAATGCCGTTTTTATTTTGTCATGCATCGTATATTATTAATAAAAGAAAGTGAATAATGTATGTTGTTTTAATTGAATAAAAATGGAAACTTATATTTGTTAGCGCATTTATCTAGATGCTTGAGGTATTTCATCTAAATTTAGTTATTAGTCATGTATAAAACGACTTTAAGAGCAAATGTAAAAAACTGGTTTATCATTAAATTTGATGATTAATCTTACATGTAATATGAATAACTTAATACGTATATAAGCACATAATTCGTCTTAAACATGTGACCAATAATAGCTGATCTGTTATTATGAACTAATTAATAAAATTTTGTATTTATTTTGATGTGTTGATTAAAAAATAATACATGTGATTTTTCATTCTTAGCGTTCCAATAACGAAAATGAAAAGTTACAACTGTTGTATATTGTTATTTCAAAGAAAACCTTATTTATTGATAATAATATAAATAACAAACTCCGTTATTTTCATAACTTTTTAAACGTTTAATACAGGATTTTCTTTCATGTGCAAACCTGTTAAAAATAATCAGCTTATACGGGTTTATCTGTAATATGTCATTGTTCGGATACAAACTGGTACCTATAATTTATTCTCTTGTAGTCGTGTAATGCTGGAATTTACTAGCATTTAAAGAGTCTGCATAAAAATACTCCACGTCCATACGCGATTCCATGTTCGTGCGTTGCGTGTGTGGTCAGTATCATTTGCGGGTGGTTACGCATGTATAAATAAATAATTGAAGACAGTCATACGTTTTGTTGACTGTGTAATAACTACTCGACGTACTGCTGTACAGTACAAGCACATAAGTTACATACGCCCAAGTCTATTAAAACCATTAAATCCCTGCAAAACATATTATTAATTGAACTAATATTATGAATTTCTCCTGTTTCTGCTGTAAGGCTCAATTCGCCTCGAAGAAATCTCAGTAATATAAAAGTCTGTAATGGTACATGCAAAGATATATTTTAATTAACGTATTTCTCAGATGTATACGTGTGTTATGCGACCCGCTTGACTTATGCGATGAAGCGGTTACCTAGTTTTAATTATGGCCCGAAGGTTGAACTCAACCGTACAACTCTACAAATTAACTTTCCATTTCTAAAAAAGAATTTTCAGCTAATGTAAAACAGTTTGCTTCAGTTTTATATTGTTACTTTTTGTATTGTTATAAGAATAATATGTAAATTTACATATGATCATTATGATTTCGCAAAATATAAAGCCTACATGAATATATAAATGTCAAAAGTATACCCACACAGTCACATTCACTAGAAAATAATCATCCTGAAAGTTGTATACGTACGTATTCTTCTGTATCTTTTACATTGAAAAGTAATAAAAATTGATGACTAATACTTTTAAACTGGAAAAATCTTGCGTGTATTCCAATAAAAAATGTTACTTTTAAATAGTGCAGGAATAAAAGTTATTATATGAAAAAAATTAATTGGCTCGTTAATTTAGCTTTAAATAGTTGTTCAAATACGATGATCAAGTATTATCTGGAACGTGATATATAACATCTATTAAGAGCAGTCCAGTACATCCACCTACAAGAAATAAGAAAGGCAAAAGCTGGATTGAATCCCATCCGCTATCTGTAGATCGCAGTTCACGAGTCCAACCACACCACAGTATCAACAACACATCAGCCTACTCTTCTGTAGAAAGAATGTTGGCTATAAAGTAACAACGTTCCATATATGTGTACATCGAAAAGAGCAAAACGCTGTATGATGTCTATTGATTTAGGAACACGATGGTTCACTGTTCGCCCACATGGCGTTGTGGTCGTTCTCGCTATCGTTGACCTCAAAGGTCATATATACATACACGTATATACCTACATACATGTATATATTGCCATGAAGTAACTTCGAAGCGGACATCGTCCTTTTGCGCTATTATTACATTGAGATTCACTCTCCATCGCTTATCACTTTCAGGTACGTGAAATTCAAACTTAACTCACTGGCACCATAATGAAAAGGTTTTATTTTCGGATAATGATGGACCCGAGAGAGAATTTATGTCTTCATTTTATTATTATGTATTGTTGTACAGTTTTATTTGAGTATGTTTTTAAACCATTAAATAATTTGCAGACAAAATTTCAATTAAGTAGGTTACCAACAAATTTATATAACATGTATAGTTGTTTACTGAATAATAACGTATATTTTTTATTCAGGTTTACTTAATCAGAAAAAAATTAATAGATTCACTTTTACTTGGACGTATACAAGTCAATCTACTACTACCTACTGACAAATAAGTATTTTTTGATTATATAATTAAAGTTGGTATTGGTATAAAAAGGCAATCAGATGGACACAAGTCTAGCTAATGATATTCATTAGATTCTTATTATGGTGTGATTCGTTACAGCTAGACATTTAAGCTCTTCATAATGGGAATTAATATTTTTTCAACAAATGAAGGAAATCAAATGTTCGTTTGCACAAAGCGCGAGTAAGTGCCCCGTGGCGAATGCATGATTATAATTAAGCGTAAAAGATATATACCCATCCAGCTATGGCTACACGTGTCTGCCAGTCGTCTCCACCTTCACGTTATATTACTAAAATATATGAGGTTCACTCTACAAGTCTATGTGAAAATTATTAGCACGCTCATTTCACAGCATAATGATGCTGTTTCTTTTACTTTCAATCCCAACAAAATCTGCATACTAATGTACCTGTACAGAGAAGAGTTTAATCTTAGATTTCCAATGGTAGTATGCGTATTATTTGTAGTCACAATGTCTCTATCATTATTAAATACCAAACCAGTTCCAAGGGCGTTTTCTCTTTCAATTTCGAATTTTCCACATCATACCTACAATCTTGAATAATTAGCTTTTTATTCAGATTTTTTCATAATTATGTAGGTACTGCAACGTGTTACAACTATATTCCAGATGTCTACTTCTGAACTACTTAAATCTTAAAATCAGAACAATATTTCATAAATAGGGCGGACAAAAAAATGTAATTTGGTTCATTAGTTAGCAATCAAAATTTTACATACTTATTTCCACAAACCATCATTTATCAAAGTTACAATTTAGACACCACAAGTAATTACTGCTAATTACTCTGGTACAGGAGGAACGAAAAAAAAGTATATTTTGTTTAGTTCATTTGGTCGTGAAGGCTGGCATGTCTCTTGACATCCGTGGCCCAGTGACGCGAACCCTGTAATTTGCTGACTGATCATCTCACATAAACCTATACCTATTTATATACACGGTACAACGAAAGTGGCAGTGCTCTGCCCGCAGTAATTAATGGATACATTTCTCAGAGCCTGATGTTGCAACATCTCAAAGATGTGTACGCTAAAAATAAAGCCGACACTTTAAGAAGACCCACTTAAAATTGCTTCCATATTTCATATTGCATTCACGTATACATACTTATAATTTTACTTTTTGTTACTTACCCATGCGTTGATATCCCCACTGAATTTCTGATTTATAATTGGTTGGTCAGTGATTTTATAATAATTTCTACATTCATTTATGCAGCCTGGAAAGCATGAAATTGTATTGTTGTATTTTATTTTATAATAATAATTATTTTACAAGGAGGTAAAGAATTATCCGAACAGAGTAGAGAAAATAAGAAAACATAAATTCCCAAAGACGTAACCGTTTTTGTTAGGATACTGCAATTCTATTCTCAGAAATATTCTCATTCAGATTCAGACCACAGGTATTTTTTTTTCTTCTGTAGTCATCCTCGGCTATAGAAACACTTCAAAGAATTGTGTTTCGAATCAGCAATTCACTATTCAACAAAAGAATTTTCTATTTGATTGAAGATACACTATAAATAAGTATCTAGTCTGAGATTTTAGATCATATGTGAATCGACAGTATTCCTCAATATCTAGTTATAAGTATAATTATTAGGAATAGATGCCGTTAGAATATTGTGTATTATGAAATGTGAACCGCTGTGTTTATCTAGTGAGCAGTTCGTTAGTTCTTCTGTTCGGCAAAGTGTAGATAACGGAAGCTGTAAGAGTAAAACGTCTTTTAGTTAGTGTTGTGTTTGCTTGGAACATGTATGGAAAACACGATTAAAATTAATGAAAAGACATTAAAATCGACATGACACAGCCATAAAACGAAGAGCGACAAAACCCACGAATCAATCTTTTGCAACGCCAACGCTTGGCTTGGCTTGGCTTGCTGATATTCAAGCTCCCACAGTACTGTGTTCGGTGCAGTGTATGTATCTTGTGGCGCGACGACGGCGACCATGCCAGCAAGAGTGACTGACTCCTTAGCAGCCAAGCACACGCAAACATCCTAGCCAATCCGCGATCGAGCTCCTGCTCGCGTCACAACCAGCCACTTCTCCAACCAAGACGCTGCGCTAGTCATAGAAAGAAATCTCTTTAGTCTAGCTGAAGACTTTGAGTGAGTAGCAAGTGCCCCATTACAACAGTGGAGAGATAGGGGATATATAAGCTGTGGCGACTTACGGCCATGGCGACAGGTAAGCTATCACAAACATAACTACATCTAAACACGATTTATTTTACAATTACATGTAGCTACTATGCATTATAAATCCATGGAACCGTTATATGTATATGTTTCATATACAATTCCTTTCACCTGACTCTTTTATATCAACCTACTTTACTTGACGCACGTTGCTAAACTCGAACATGTATGCTGCTGCTGCGGCTAACTGGTTGACTGTGGAGATTTCGATTGGCTGAAATGTCAAACGCGCGTTTATTTATAAACTGTGATTTCAACAGACCACTAACCTTAAGTGTTTAATCAAATGTGCAGAGTGTGTGTAGTGTAATCTCGATGATTTGCTGGGACAGTGTACAGTGATGGACTTGTGTCATCCGCCGAACAACAAGGACTTAAATTTAAATCAGTCTCATAAAACGACGGACAATAAAAACTGAACTGTAGTCAATACGGTTACTTATAGCTTTTTCAAACAGTAAAAAAACAGATTTAATGTCTACTGCCGCGTAACAATCACCGATGCTCTAAAAACATGTCTGCAGACTCTGGCAGAATAGCATAACTCTGTCAATAGTTAAACTATGAAATTGCTATAAATTCTCATGTAAACAGAAAATAATACAATCATGTTTTGCTTACTTTAGATATTTTCTAATATCTGGCTAAATTTTGTTGCAATGATTGGTAAAAAATATAGTAAATTCAACTTTTACTTAAATAATTGTCGTCATATAACAGTAAAATGATGAAATATTTTTCTAGATAAGTTCTGCGAAATTAGTCAGTAGTAAGAGTTGCTTCCAATGACATTTCCATAAAGAGCTGCTGGTATAGCGCGACAAGTATTCGAGCGGATTTTACGCCTACATCATCGCCACAAACATCGGCTTTAATGACTCAAATGAAATAAGAAACTAAATGTATGAATACTTATTACATAGTTTAATATTGTATAAAAATCTTCTGGGTTTTATCATCCAAAACTACGGAATATTGTATATGTTCATTTTACCGGTTCTACATACATATGTATATTATTCCAATTTCGTTCTAATAAACAAGTAAAATAATTTTAGAAACAACCAGAATCTTTTTATTAATTATTCTTAACGCATGCAGAAATTTTATTTTTATATATGTACTTGTTTTTTGGTCTGTATAATTATATCATGTTTAATTTTAATATAAATTACAGTAATTTAAATGTAAAATACATACAAAGTATCAAAATTCATAAGAATGCGTATATTCGCAAGATTGTATCTCTAGTGATTTGAATGCCGGTACAGACAACGAACGTTAATATTTTCTGAAACCTAGCATTAAATGTAATTAATTTCAAATGCTGATTTATTACTCATGTTGAATTTAAACTTGTATAATTAATAACCACTCTGTATATGTCTTGATCAAATACTTTATCTTTTAATAATAATTCTTGGTCTAAATACGTAAACCATATTCTTTTTCTAAGATTAAATTGAAACATTAATTAAAATACAATTTCCTGCAAATTTCGCCATAATATGGCGCTGTATAAATTATAAAATTCAATGAATATTAACTACATGAATACATAATATCGAATTCATAATAAAAATGTTCATCTTTACAATTTAAATCATTTTATACCTTATATGTGTACACTTTCTAATTGCGTAGAGCAACATTTATTTAAACGAAGACCAATAATCGTATTTATAAGTGTCATAATTAACAAGTGGACTAAAATGTGTGACTGTAATGCAAGAACATGTTTCTAATTCCTCCTGGGGACTTTCTCTAGTTGTAGGCGGATAAACTACGTCACTGTACATGCACATGTTCGTAAAATCTATCGAATGAAACCCTTCGCATGTAAATGTTTAGGTTTTGAAATTGGTTTTGTTTATCTACTATCTTCATCAACGGCTTCGGACAGTTAAATTGTAGGAAATTCAATAGTCGACATGATTTTCACGCTTGTTTGTTTCGTGGCCTACAAAAAGAATGTAGGTTCTACTATTTATGTGTTTACCTGAATTTTGTTAGTTAATTACGACAATTTCCTCTTAACTTAGTCAAGTTTAACTATCTGATGATTAGTTAGGCTTAACTGAGTGCATGGTTGAAGGATTTTGGCTAAACAAGTGTATATTAGTAAAAACAAATTTGTCAAGAAAAATTATTCTCGCATTGTTTAGAAAATATTGTATATGTTTCAAATCAATATTTGTATTTAATATTAAAATATCAGATTGCCTAACTTCCTCAAATAGTAGATGACAAACAAAGCATCCAATATCAATATTTTCTTTAGCTAGTAGGTATATTGTACAGTAACACCAAAAATATACATCTTATAGAGATTCTGTTCCATAGATAAGTGTTTGTCTATCCTTGTTTACAGAACATACTCAGTTTGACCATCACGCTTCGAAGAAGATATAACAATAATAACACATGCTTAATGATGTACCATACAAATTACAAATTCATTAGCTAACTAGCTCTTAGAGATTATTGAGTGGGATATTTGAAGAGGAATTAAATATATTTAAAATATCTAAACATCCAAATTGTAAACTGGTTCTTTACAATTCTATAAAGAATTGACATGAAAGAAAAAAAATCCTATATTCTTATTAATTACTAGTATTGTAGAATATAAACAGTCATGCAATATAATTTAACATTTATATCTATTACTCGTAATATTTACTTCCGAAACGTGAAATATATTTTAATTTCTTGAGTACGTAAGTGGTATTTGTTGAGCATTTATGTATAAAATGCATGTGCAACTATAATTATTTGTTATTATTTTACAAGAGATTTAGCTGGCAGCTGGTATACTGCAGACAGGCGCGTGATGGTCATGAGAAAATAACATAACCATGCTGTCATGGCACACGACACTGGTTTGGCCTTGTTCGCTGATCCGGATTTATTCAAATATCAGAATCGAACACCCACAGTACCAGCTGCCAGTCCATAAATGAATCGTTTGTAATCATTGTGCATTAATAATTACTCACGTTATTATTATATACATTTACCTCACATAACTAAAATAGCGCACAAAGCATAGTTTTTATATATAGAAAATTGCAATTATAATTATTTAGTAAATGTATGCTACTTTCATTTACACGCTTATTTTTTTCAAAGCAATATTTTATTCTGTTTCCAAGAACAATCAGGAATACTGATACTAGTAAATTATCATATAAATATTATTGCAATTTATACCCGAATTATATTAGAAATCTTATTTGAAATATTAAAATAGTTTTTTATAGTAGATATGTGCTTTTTAATTCTAATAATAGTACGCAGTAATAGTAATAATAGAATTCTAATTATCACAAGTAAAATGACTAGTAATTAATTTGCCTTATTTGTTCAACACTTACTTCTGTAAAAAATACTGTACCGTTGAAATGATTTTTACATATTGTAAACTTGTTATTACAACGTTATTATAAATTAACTATCGTTTGATCTTCATTTCGCATTTCTTATTACGGTTGCGGATATTTACATAAAAACCGTGTACCGTTTCACGTTGATTCTATAGCGAGGGCGTTTATCGATATCAAACAATCTAGTGTTAACCGTTAACTGTGAATTCGTATCTATCTGTGAGCCTCACTCTATCATTAAAGATGCATTCACATGCCATGCAGAAACTCCAGGCATCGCGGCCAGATGATGTGAGAAGAACACAACTGTATTATCCAGAAATCAATCACTCACATGTGATGGTGAATAATGCGTGAACCAGTTACATGGCGCACACTGTCAGTCAGTCAGAGTGAGTGAGAATGCAATTCACTGTGTACGACGGAATAGTTTTGAGCGTTTTATACGCGGATGTAACTGTTTTCTGTCAGTCCGTTTATAACAGATACATGTCCATCCATGTAATTATTGTTTTGTTGTTTGACAGCATATTCTTGCTGCACATGTTAGCAATATAGTAGTAGAAGTCATTTGTCAAAGATATTACCTACAATACGCGGAAAATCTCTATACACTGAACTTTTTTACAGAACGCATAAAAAACCAAATATGTACGTAGAAGAATTTTTGCTCTTCATATTCTTCTCAGAAGGTCATCATCAACATAGTAACATGGGTGTGCATAATACATTGAAAACACAGGGTAATTTCATAATTTAAAATAAATTAGCATATATTCGCATAGCTATAACAACGGTCGATCTTAATTTTATAAGCAAATACACTGTGCATTGCATATGTCTATATTTAACTGTAAACACAACGTATGTACTGTACACACATGTGTAATGTCATATGCATGTTAGGAGTTGCATATCTCGGATTGCGCCATACGAATCCTACATTTTCTCGAGTTGTCTTCGATGTATAAAACGGACGTGACAACTCATTTGCACATCGCCATATAAATTTGTTATCCTCTCTCACATATTTCGCAAATTACTTTGTATGTGTGACGTCACTCGAGGTCTGCAACACCGTTCGACATTTCATGCGACCAGTTCGGCCTGCTTGCCGGCCCACACAGTCCGCTGCCTACAATTTCTGACTCGGTGACTTGAACGCGCAGTGAGAAATAAAACCCACTAATGAAAATTGTCCTGGCTATTTCGCATTAAGGACATACGTTGTTCTAGCATTTACAGCTAAAATACATTCTCGTATATATTTAACATATAACCATTAAGGGGGTAATATATAGTTATTAAAACAAAAATTATGAGAATGTGATTCGTTGCAATTACTTTTATAAATAATAACAAAATTTCATAGAATTATTTCTAAAATGAAGTCTAATAATAACTTTCACAAATTATAATATATACATATTATATAAAGAATATTTTTTATTTAAACGTAACTGTCCTATAATATTTTACAAA
>JAGJTL010000032.1:5537627-5589128 GCA_022063505.1 Calosoma granatense
TAAAAATAATATTAAAATCAATATATAATTATTAATTAACAGATTATATACATCAAACTGGTTTTTAAAATTACATACGAGTATCTTACAAAATTGCTATTTTTAATTTGTTTGAAATCAAAACCTCATTACAAGTATTCGATAGAAATAATTTCACTTTCCTTGGCAATATCTGAATTAAAATAATGATCCGTAACCGTATATTTACATGAAATTATAGGTACATGAGACTACAATAAAAATTGCAAATATCAAAATCGTGTTACAAAATTAATCTATAACTGTAATTTTGGGATACCAAGTATTAATTAAATCAACACTATAATAATACAATAAGTAGTCGTGTGATTATGTTACGAAATAATTAACAATTCTGATACCGAATGTAGGTGCTATTCTTAGAAGAATAGTGGTTGTGATTGTTTTAGTATTCATGTATTATATTTCTGCATTCGGCGCATGTTATATATGCATGCGAAATATTTTATCTCAACAGTTTGATCAGCGTTTTATAAAAATGATTTTTTAAATCAAACTGATTCTCTTTGTGTATTGATGGACAATAGACGATAATTACATGTTTTGAACAATACTACATTGATGAGAGAAACAATCATTTTACAATCCATTGACGGCTGCCTTGAATCTACTAATATTTGATCTAATATGGCAACATTGTTGGTCCACCATGTTCTTCGGTCAAATAGTTTCAACATGCATGAATACACTGCACAAGATTGCAATCTGTGATCCAAGCAAGCAAGCGTCCATAGTCTAGATCCCGTGAGTCCTTGAGACGTGTGTATACGCGTGTGTGTCTGTGCAGTTGAGGTGGTCTCCGGTGTATGTGTGAATAGCGCTGTTGTCGCTCTAACAGTACACGCATCGACTTTACAAGATCAACATTGTATTTGGTTTCGTTCAGCCGTCGCTGTTGCTACTACTGGTGGGATTGTTGGCGCAATTACTTGATGAGTCTGGGAATTTCTGAACGACCAAAATGGAAATATGATGACGGTATTGTCCATTCTCTACAGTCTACACGTATGAAACCGTTTCTTTTCATTTATCGTACACTTTTTCCACTGCTCTTATGATACGTACCGTAAAGATATTAAACAATCATTACATTTTAATGTGATTTAAAATTTTTAAGTTTATGTACACAGTTCATTCATTTTAGGTCTACTGTTGTGTTGGTATTATTTGTTAGTAGTAGTAGCAGCAGTGAATATCTTGGAAATATGTGTCGTCGTCCGAGTCAAGGAGTGTACTTCATCAATAGACTCTGTATTCAATGTCATACATGAACAATAGAATTTTCAAGCAACAACTTGTAGATGGGATGTAGATAGATGGGCATTAGTGTGTAACGCACATACTCGCACGTGACATCCCACTATACTACTATAACTATTGACACGACATTCAGGATTCTACCTGTACTCGTACAGCAGTACACACCATTTCCATTCATTAATCTTCAACTGAAAATACATTACCTCACAGCTGAACTAAATCAGCTCTCACATGACGAAAACTATTTTAAGTATGTTGCGGAACCTCGTTTATGCCGTGGGGCACAAGTCAACGATGATAGAAAAAAACCTGTAATCATCAACTTTCACTGACGACAAGCCGCCAGGATACATGTCTAGTTTACAAAGGTCATATCACCGTGAAAACACGGTATAAAAACACTATTAGGCATTTGGTATTTGATATCTTCTGTTCTTTAAATGATAAATGCTTGTTTACGCTATTTTTTGTATGAACAGTATAGTAAAAGAGAATGCAAAATTTATTTGTTATTCGCGTATTATGTAATAGTAACTGTGAAAATAATTTATTCCCTGGTGATATTATTCAAACTTAAATTTGTTTGTAGATATTATAATAATTTTAAAACTACAAAAAATAAATAAAGATGTAATTGTAATGGAACTTTTTTATAAACACACACACACACAAACACATACGTATATTTAGAATATGACATACATGTATGTTAAGACGTAACGACCTAGAACTGAATGTATTTAAAATTATGACATGTATATATGAGTATAAGTTACTCGTCTTCTCATCAACAATAGGAATAATCTTTCTTACGAAACGTTACATAAGTTACATACTTAGAAGAAAATTTCATAAAAACACACTGCTCAGAGTAACCAAAAAAGTAGATTATCTGTACGGTTGTATGTATGTACGTATGTTGTGTACGGTAATGCAGGTACTTATCTCTTCACGAGGTATCACGTTTTTTTTTATCAAACATTTATAAAGATTAGCCACGTCATTGTTGTAAGATCCTTGAATTATAATTTAAATGTGTTCTGTATTAGAAGAATTTTTTTTATTAAACCAACGTTACTGTGTATATAAATTTGTACCAGTTTATATAATAAAAGAAATATATATTAGTTAATTTTATTCGTTCCAGTTTCAGGTTTAAATGAATTTTTAATTCGTTTCAGTGACAAAAGAATAATGAGAACAAAAAATAACATTTCTAAGTACAACGACAAATGTTATTTTTGATGTACTAGTTCATATACAAATTCATGCAATGAAACAAATAGATCTAGAGAAGCATATTTTATATAATACCAGAATTATGAATTAATATTGGTTTATGTACATTTAAATTTATGTGGTTACCTTAGACAAGTTCAGTGACCAGAACATGTAGCTACCAGCAGTTTCAGTAACTATGACAAACAAGAAATATATTACTAGCATAAAGGTGAGATTCTATTAAGATTCCGCTTGCCACAGTAAATATTTATGCACTGTAATATGTTTAATGCAAAATACATATAAACCTATACTACATTTTAAATCATTTGTTGCACCAGCATTAATAATTCATTAAAAAAATTTAATTAGACCATTTATTATTAATACACCATCAGCTACTGCGGGTAACGATTATATTATCATAATGCTAATAGTATATTATATTAAGATACAAGCTATTGTAAAGAAATATTTAAAAATATGTATACTTAAAGATATACGATAATAATCTATTTAGCAATTCAAATCTATACAATTTAGTAAGAAATATTTACTCTGAAATAATAAACTGTTAGAAAAATAATGTACGATAAATTACAGGTAAATTAATTTGTATGTTTTTAAAGAGCGTTCTAAGTTAGGTTGAACCAGTAATAAAACCATTTTTATGATTTACTATATTACTTTCGTTTTGTACGTGATAGCTGGTAATGTGTGTATGCCACTTTGAGAGGTCATTATTATATTTTATGTTACTGCTGACCACACGCCCCGTTTCATTCCACACCATGTGAAGCAGACGCGCCGCAATGATACCATCATCTCGATATAAACCTGTACCGGCCAGTCCGACACACAAGTCTCGCTTATCTTACTCAAGGAATTTATAAACTTTGAGGGATGTTTTATTGATATTAAGTTTCACATAGTCTAATGCACACGCCGCATGTACTTGCACGCACATGTGCGGCTAATCTTTATACTGAATATTTACACCAGTATATGGTTGAATATATATAACATGTGATTTTAAAACTTGATATGTAATAATTTCCACATGCACTCTGCATTCAGTTCAAAAATGTTGATTTACTTATATAGATACAATATTTACATGTTCCTTTTTGAATAATATATGTGAAGTTGTAGGGCTCTAACCCTTTTCTGCACAAACTCTTGGTCTTGATAACAATTTATGAAGTATTACTTTGTAATAGAAAACTATGTAATTCATACGTAAAAATTATTTCTGGTAAATGAACGTGTTGTTATAAAAGCTATTACTGTACATTTTATGACAATATGCTCAGTCATAATGGACGGGAAGTACCATCATATTATATCAAAGTTACACGGACAATAAAATTTATGTCTCGTTCGTGTAATAGTGATAAAACTCATGAACGATCGATATAAAACATATCTTTATCGGTGAATAAAAGTTCCTATTACATTTTTGTCAAGAGAATCTTCTTTACAATCATGCTCTGATAATTTGAGTACATTTTTATGACATTCTTATCGTGTTTCAAAAATTAAATACTTGATTTGTTAGTGTGTAACATTACATGAATGCGTTACTAGTTTTAAAATGAAATAAAAGCCCATGTAGAAATTAAACCATCAACTTGATGTATGAGTCTTTAATGCGGCTTCTTTTGAACTGCCATTTTTAATTAATAGTGTTATACTTCTTCTTGGCATTGTATTGAACAACTTGTCATAAAACACGAACAGAACTAAAATCAAACCGATTTATCATAACAGCAAAGATAAATTATACTATGTCCATTTAGTGTTCTTCATGTCATTAAAACATTAAACTCTATTTTTATAATTCACTGTTTTTTCTTTATAATCTAGTAAGACTGTTACCATTCATTAAGTTTTAATACAATTTATTGATTAAGATTATAAGGTAGTGTGAATAACGCCAGCTACAATTTATTATTAATATTTCCGACAACAATGTATACGTAACAGTCTACTTTCATTTCGATATAAGATTTACACAATATGTACTTCATACAAACAAATATATAATTCAGTTCATTTTAATCACAAGTTCCTGTAGAGTTGTCCTTTTCAAACAAAAAACAGGTTGTGAATAAAAAAATTAATTGTACAACATATAAAATACCTATAACCACATTCACTAAAGAAGATTTATGTCACGTTCTAAATATAGTAATGATGTCCTTTTACTTGTGAACTTTTAACAAAATACGTAGAATAGTGGTTTGGTGCTAAAAATATTCCATTACAAATGAAAGAATTTAGCAGTAAATTACAAAATATAATTTTACTTAGGTATGCTATTTTATAATGTAAATATATGTATAGGTAAAAATATTTACCTATAGAATATAATTATATTTTACTGATAGCATAAATTATAATCTTGAGCTTGTGAACATCATTAATTTTTCTAGTAATAAAATATCTTCTATTACTAGTAAGTTGTATAAAATATTATAAAATATCTATGTGTGTGGTCAGACTACAAAAAATTATGCATGCACTGTGTGGGTGAAATAATAGGTGCGGTGCAAATGTTAAAGAAGAGAAGAATTGCGTGGATTTTTCACGTTAGGTGCGGAGAAATTTTAGCAAATTTTGGCTTCCCTTCCTTATTTGGAGCGAAACTAAACTTTCTCTTCACTGAAACAATGAGTAAAACTTAAGTATATACTGACGTACAATTGCATTTAAAAAATGCAATGCAAATTTTGTTTCATCCCTTTCGTGACCCATTAATAAGACTTGTTTGTGCATATATATCCGGTTACATGTTGTCCTCCATCTTTCCAAAAAAAATCCTTTGATAATTACAATAATTAGAGTCTGTTACTGATTTCGTTTCATTACATGTAAACTGTTATTAATGCAGTGCTGCATATCGAAATCGCAACCTATCACGGCCAATATTTAATTTGAACGTTGTACATACTACCTACCCGTTCACCGTAGGTTTACCTATAAGTTTTCTTATATACTTTCATATTAGTGTTAATCATAAAAATGTTCAAGGTTCCCCTTGCGGTACGTATCCAACGCTTGGATATAAATGTCAACAACGAGGCTCGAATATCCAAACGATGACGCTACTCCTCATGCAGACAATATGAAATTTCGAATGCAGAATAATAATTACGTAATGCGATTGCATATATATATTCGTCGAATACATTGCGACATACATTGAAACTGAATTTTAATAGTTAACAAGCAAGAATATTCAATGAAACGCGGCTTCTATATTTGTATAGATGAAGGTGGTTCTTTTTTTCATTTATTATTATAGCGTTTTACTTTCTGCAACTCATTGTTGTATATTACGGGTTCATACTGGCTTGTTCATCCGCTTGTAAACATATTATCTTGGCCAGTTATAAACCTTCTCATATACTTTATGCTTGTTAATGTTTTGTTGTGATTTATGTTATTTTAACATTATCCATTGCAAAGTAGAAAATGGAACAATGATAACCTTGAAATTTCTGTTTTTTTCGTAATAAGAATTAAATTTAATATCAACTCTGAAACATTTTGCATGTTCTTACGGAACACTTAATGATAAAAATACATGTTCAATAAAAACTCATTTATGAGTAGTAAAAAATCGTATGAGCATAATTCTACAAGGAACATTGCAACAACCTTCGACTTAAATTGTTTGCTGTGAGTTAAGTAGGACGCATGCTTTACTCGTAAGTCGGCTCAGCTTCTTGTGGGCCACTTTACTTGAACGTAACCTTTGTGTCTGTCTTGTATCAGACGTCCGCCTTACTGCAATACGGATCTGAGATCATTCTAAAATTCATGCCATCTATAATCATCATGATATGATTTACAATACATATTTTAACCTGATGTATTTCAATGAATATAGAACAATTCGCGAAGTTTCTAGAAGTTTTATATAATATTTATGTGGGTTCACCTTTCAAGTGCAATGCGAATTTCAATAACCTCGATTGCTTTATTCAAATTTGTCAGATCAGTTCACTGCCCACACCACCCGTATCCTAATACAGCACCACATGAATAAAATCAGTTCCTTTTCCCATAGCGCAACAGCCACTGTCCACCTACGGTTTTTCATTTTTTAAGAATTGAGTTCTCCGCCAGCCGTCAAATTTAGAAAGTCATCTAGTGGAAGGGAAAAGTGTTTAACGGGTTAAGTCGGAGTGTGTATAAGTATGTGTTAGTATCGCGCGAAGGAGAACGATTCTGTGAGTGGGGCGAGACGAAATCCAAGTATCGTGATACGCATGGCTTCGGTCAGTAAAGAAACTTAAGCGATACAAAAGACAACAGGTGTGTGTGCCTGTCCCTCAATACGAACCGCCCCTTGGCTTTACGGGCACCACCACATGTTTTATAGTGAGCAGGTAGTTTAGTTCTGTGCGGTCTCATACGACAATAGTGCATCTTTATAATAGTGTGCCAACTGTGGATTATTCTCTCTATATATGTGCAACAGTGGAATTTTGACCGTGGATCTATGATATGCTGCAGGTAAACTGTTACAATTCGCACGTAGATCAAGTTAGGAAGTAATAATTCTCAGGATTTAAAGATTAAATTTCTAAAAAAGTGACACTAGGAATTAAAATGATATATATAACGGTACAAATATATACGAACCCAAGTACAACAATAAGAAACTGAAAACGAATATTCTAGAATTAGTTATGCACGTAAATCACCGGGTGACATAAAAAAATTATGCACAAGCGAAACCTTGAGACTACATTATTTTAGTGTGACCTTTAGATTCTTTTTAGTAGAAACAACTGAGAATAAATATTTTATTATACCTTTCAATTGTATTTTAATTTTACACAAAAAGTATGAAAAATCTGTAGTGCTTTTTGGAGGTTTTATTTCGGCTGTGTAAAACCGTCTATTCATTTATAAATACCAGCGTTGCGTTGCGGAACCATTCACATGTATGCACGGTATCATAAACTTTCTCTAATTGTAGTTTGTGGATCAAGGATCCAAAGTCTGCATTTAAACTGACATCTGTTATTACCGAACGTTATTCATTGTGTTTTAATCACGGAATTTCTTACTTCGTATCACTGACACAAAGTTATTTTTATACAAATTACATAATAGCAGAGAAATAAAATAAAAATCGCTGTATTTATTTAAGACAATACGCCGGTTAATAAAGCCGTTTCAGTAGTTGATTTCGAAATATTTAGAAATTTCATGAACATATTTAATATTGTTCGTTCTATTTACAAGATATATTAGATATGCTATGCGAATATATTAAACCGCTATACCGTTATTAATTTGAAAATCCACTCAAGGTATAATTATATAATGTATGTAAATTTCGGTTAGTATCTGACATTTAATACAGTGAAATCTGGCATATAATTGTAACGGGTTTATACACGAATTTAGTGATATTGTCCATTAAAGTTTTACCTTTCACTTATATTCACGAAAATCATGTTAAATTTATCAACTGAGACAACGTTGTTAGCCTCGGACCATAAATTGTTTCCTGTAGTAATATGTACGTGACGCAAACAACACGTTTTTGTGTGTAACTTTTTATCCTGAAATTAATATTATCGAATCATTTGAAATAAAGTATCCAAATAAATATAGAAACCATTTAATTAAAGTACATGAACGTGGTTGCAGCAAGTCAAACTATTACTTTCATAGATTTTAAATGCCTGTGACTATTAATTCGTACAGAATACATATGCATGACTACAGACCTCACAGTGGGATATCAATTAAACAAATGTAGTTACATATACAATAGTTGATAGGTACCTATATCTGAACATATCTGATAAAATATTTTCCATTAACGAGTCGATAGTTAGTTAATTAAACAATTATTTTTCTACTTGCTTAATTTAAGGGATGTTTCCACTTCTGACAAGATAAAAATGAAAATTCATGTTTATATATTTACATATTTAATGTAGTATATGGTATTTTTCATGAATATTAGAAAATACGCACATGTGTTTCATATATGAATTTAGAAAAATATAGATTTCACTTCCTGCCGACTTTTTGTATTTATTTTGAAACCGGTTTCTGGTTATTATGTTTATAGAGAGTGTCTAAACAATTATTTGTACTTATTTGAATAAAAATGTTTATACTTTGCATAGAAATCTAAAATAAACTACAGAATTAACTAGAGAATGAAGAAAATAACGTGGAGATCTTAATGCTAGATCAAGTTACAAAATGTTTTAGCATTTTAACGTATGCATTTGTGCAAAGAAAATTTGAAACTAACATTTAGCGTACACTACAATGTGCATGTATTACTTCCTGAATTATTCTTAACACGTTTTTACAGGTATGCATAAACTTACACTTTTAATTGTGAACAAAGTTCAAGTAAATGAGTATTGGAATATACGCTGTATCTTTAGAAAGCGCACTGTTCACTTCAATCATTATAATGACACTTGTGGTTAGATGTTAATAAGCTCGTTAAAGCTCAGTCATCCAATGAAGTGTTACTCTCATCCACATATCCATACACTACTATTGATGTATGAATATCCGTTAGACTGTTACCGCCCTGAACACGTGACATATCGTCACGATTTCATGAAGTATTTGCATACCGTCGCGTAGTCTGATAGTTTGCACTTTGCAGTTTCACTACCGAAGGTTGTCACTACCTACTCTGGTTAAACCAGCACAACACAAATAAAGATTGATCATATTGGCCTAGACATATTGTATATGTACTTTTGTATAGGTCATTTTGATTAAATTTTATTTCTCATGCTGTCAAACGTCATGTTTCTAACTTTGTATTAGATCATTCGCAATACTGCAGGGGTTTTTTGAGTTCGGCGAACTCTGATTCAGAACATAATTTGTGAATCTTACTCTGTTAGGAATTTAAAAGAATAATAAAAAACATAGGTATTAAATATGGTTTGTTACATATATGGTTATATTAAATTTCTGTTTGGAAAGTCGAATGGGGTAATATCAGGAAGCTTATAGAACATGCTGATGGTACATACCATCTGGATGTTGACGGTACTCTACTGTAAGTTCATATAACAGCAAATTATAATTTCAAAATAACACTTTCACTTTATTACATCGCGCATAAATATGTTCATGCTTGGAATCAAAGAACTATGTATTTTAAAATGTATTTATGTGAAGACCTTATGAATGGGATACACATATGCTCGTGCTCGCCTTGTTGTGTTTATATATTTTATAATATTTTGTAACGAACTGGCTTTTGTGTACAGTAGCGTTTCGGTTTATTTGCGTCCATTGTGTTTATGCAATCGGCACACTTAACAATACGCACTTCTGCATTGTATTCTACATGTTCGGTGTGCATTGTTCTAAACAAGATTTATTTACGGAATTCGTTAACGGATTCAGTAGATAATTTAGCGTGAAATATGTATACTATTCTGTTCAAGTGAATATATTTACCTACAGTACAGTCGGTATAGTGCAGATGACAACATAGTAATAATCTGAAATGCATACATTAGTATTGCCGCGTGTCCGTTATTTATGCAGTAATAATGATTAGATGTCCTTGTAGAGGAGGTAAATCTGCGAGAAGATTCGAGTCATGTGCGCGACGATTATAGCGCTCAAGTTCAACGTTTGCTGGAGTGTATATTTTTACATCGGAAGTTAAATATGTTGGGTACTTAAACAAATTAACGTCCGTTACATTGTGCTTACAGCATAATTAATCTTACATAATGGCTGTCATGTGAGAGAACTTACTCAAAACTAACGGTTCACCTTCCATGCACAAGTGGCTTTTCAATAAATACGTCACGTGACCACGTTTACTTACACAAATAGTGTAGTAACGTATGGTATTATTTACTTTACTCATTCTACTCTTCCCTCTCGTCGTCGTCGTATTCTTGACGAATGAGTTTGTTGTTGACTCTAAATAGCTGTATATTTCCTTATTCGCACACAGAGATTACGTGTGTCTATGTACGATTTCGGAATACTAATCAAATAATTACATTTCTATAAATTGTCCTTTCTACTAAGTGAAACTCATACAGATATCGAATACAACATAAATGTGATTTATATTATAATCTTAAATATTGGAAAAAATGGAGACAATTTTACTTTAGAATGGATAATATTTTATACGTAAGGCAATATTAATTTTACCGTAATTCGATTTCGTGACTATTGTTACGAGTTTAATTTGTAGAAAGTCACATTTTTTGTTTCTCGCCAAGAGCGTCATTAAAATTAGAGTAATTTATTTCTTTGGCATCAACTAGGAATGTTGATAGAAGCAAATGTTGAGTTATTTATAGATCTGCTTACAAAATTAAAACTATATCTCTAATTGCCATGATTGGAAACTCAAACAGAGCAATTAAATATATTTATTTATTGCGTTTTTTATATAAATGTTAGACATAATGAAAAATAACAAATATTTACATTTACACGACTGAAACAAATTAATTTGCGCTGTGTTAGTTGGAGATTTCAACGCTTGATTAGGAACATGTGATGCGTCAAGTACACAATTAATATTTCCAGTAATCTCCTTTTCCTTTCACATCACGGAACATGATGACCTTCACCTTTAAATAATCATTAGTTAAATTATTGGGATGACACTGGTTTTGACATATTTTTTTCTATTCTGTTGCAGCAAAAATGAAGTTTCTTCTGCCGCTAGTCGTGTGGACATGGCTACATTTTACGACTGTAAGTTTTATTTTTTATTCATTTACTTCGATGTTAAACTTTGCTATTTATTTTAAATGTCACTATTTACATTACAAGATAATAGTTTGCAGAATTCTGTTTATTATAAAGTAAATGTATGAAGTGTTAGAAATAATGAAGTTAATTAAAGCACTATATATTTGTTAAACAAATGTTAGTAATACTCTGCAATGTATTACCAACTAATTCCGTATATGTTACTCATAAACTGGGTCACAGTATGTCAGCTGAAACTATAATACAATCACTTCATTGGCATAGAGATATACGAACCAAATGTAACAGCGACGGATACAATTTGAAATCAATTACTGTCACGATTCTCTGTCGGTAACGAAGGGTGTGGCCATACCGGCATCAGATCCAAACGTCGCATACAATAAAAAAATATTTTGATCAATGAACATGCTGCTTTCTCCTCGTGACAAGAACATATTTTTGGTACCAGTCTGGAAATCGGTTAAACATGGCAGGTTTTCATTTTGACTTTCATCCGCCAACTAAACAGTTTTATTAATGGTCATCTCTGGTTATATTATGACTTTTTTTGCGAAAATTATTAGAGCATGTATGTTTTAAGTCCTTGCTAAAATAAAAATAAAAATGTACGAATATAAAAATTGTCAAGAGCTAGACGTTGTAAATAAATATATACTGCGGCAGGTATAGTTATTATCTCATTACATCTGCATAAATTTAATGTACTGTTATTTGTTATAACCGTGATAGGAGGGACCGGTCAGTGTTTGAGTTTTACTGCGGTAAAAAGTTGACATTTTGATCACTTGAAGTCCTTGACTAGACCCACGGATTATTTTCGTTAGTCATTTTACTTATCGTGTTTATGCTGAATATGCAGGCGCCGCCGGGTATAATTTGGACTTTATTAAATAAAACACAAAAATATAACTTGATTTAGAGAACTGGATATAGCCGTGTTTATTAATTTCATTTTATCTTATCTTGTCTTTTCGATGTTAATGGGATACTAGATAATAACGAAGACTAATAATAATTTTTTTCATTATTTTGCAGTCAAGTAAAGGTTATTTTGAAAGAGAGATAGAAGTAATATTATGTGTTTTCTATATCTCTAAAAACTTCGTTGCATACGATTATAGTTTACAGTACTCATAAATATTAATTAACTCTATACTATATTTAATTTTTGAAAATATTTTACATATCATAAAGAAGAACACCACATGATATCGAGTTTTAATTTTTAACTAATAGCAATAAAATACGATACTTGATATGTTTAATAACATATTAACTACTTGATATTAATATGTCAAATTAATTAATAAAAATATTGATATATTTATAGTCTTCTTTTAAACACTTCCTGTTGAATTTAGATTTTATCTTAAATTATAATCTAGTAAATATTAAATATAAATTAAATAGCATCTATCAGTCGGTGATTCAAACCATGTGATTTGTATTTACAATAAACTTTGTCAGCTAAGCATAAAATCAAGTTTCAAATGAAAAACGAAAGTATGATTTCACTGGTACAAATATAGTGTTTTTCAATTTTGAGTTGGAAATCAGATAAGATGAACTGTGATTTATATGAATCATTTATTACCGATTAGTGTCTGTGTTGGTAAGTAGGCAATGTCGGGGCGAGGACACCTACACTAAACCATTACGTTTGGTGGAAGATTGCAAAACACACTTGCGGTAATGCTTGTGCTCGTGGGCGCGTCAGTAACCATATAAGAAGTAACTTTCATCGTAAATCACTTACTTAAGTCAGCCACTATTTGGACACTCGTAAATAGCATCATGTAGGCTGTGACGTGTGCTCTCTCAGAATATAGTTTACCAATTATACCAAGTATACATTGAAAATATCTATGTATATTTATGAGTACCAGTTGGGAATTACCAAATTATGGTGTAATTTTCATCATTTAATTACAATATTTTAAAGTTTAGGTACACTGTTTAAAAAACAACATTTAGTTTAATATTGTACTGTTTATATTTGAGAAATATTAGTAAATTCTTTTGCAATCATAAATATTATATGTATGCGTATGCATATATCTACTAATATATCAGGATACTATTACAAATATTTCCGAATGTCTTATCGCGAGATATAACGACCATAATATAAATCTTATTGTTCAATGCTGGCACAAACGACTATAAATAATACACCGGCATACTAAACGTTGCCTATTAAAAGACATAAACTTCTTAAAGCATACCATTACCGCCGTAATTTTTGTCTAATGTCTTTGTTTTATGTATACGCACGCATCAACTATTTTTGTACATTTATAATAATTTTCACATCGATATACCTTTATATAGCCGATGATTATTGGGTAAAAATGTAGCATATTGCGTGAAGCAGACTTATCACTTTCAGTAGACATCCTTCCGCCAATTACTGCAATGTAATTACGTAATTATCGGTGTCAAATACATCAATGCTTTATTGCTTGTAGCTTTTACTATTATTAACGTGATATTGTGCGAAATATCAGTATTTATCAATAATAACTTCAAATGTATCAAGCATAACCTATGTTGTATAGCCTTATAAGTAAAGAGATGTAAACTAATATCGGATGCATCATACATACATGCTGTAGAGATTTTTATTCATTGTTCTTTGGCTGGCTGGCTAACTGTATGGTAACTATAGACAATGATAAATGAACAGTGATCGGTTATAATCGTGGCCAGTCGGCAACTTTACCCCGTACCGACAATTGATGACGCTGATTTCTTGTATGGACAAATGTATTGAGACTTGACCTCTGACATACGAGTTTAACATCTAAAATATCATAGGTCAAAAGTATGGGGATTCATTATTATAATATTTTACCACAGAACATTAATTATTAATTATAGTTAAGTTATAGCTTTCCAATTCTAAAAGAATTAATTAGAAGAAATAGAGTACTCCAATGAAATTGATTTATTATTAATTTATATTTGTGTAGTTATAATAACGTTATAAACGAATATTAGCAAAATTCTGTTTAGAATATTTAATGTGAATTACATATTACAATAACATGAGTAATGAGAAACAGGGGCAGTTTTTATAGATATTCCATTCTATTACACTATATGATATAATCGGTAAGGAGTGCAAATAGGGAAATCTCCCGCTAAAACTAGTGATGATTCATGTATCTTAGTGAATGTAAACGTAAAACTATACACTGTTACATTCAGTGACGTAATTACACGTTTATTTCGTGACTGGTCGTACATTAATTATTTATAAAACGACAGATTGTTTTACGGTTGTGTCGAGAATAAATAATATATCATTGTTTCAAGTATAAAAGGTGGGATGAAGAAAACAACTGTGATTGTCAAGAATAAACAAAATCTAATACGTCTCGCCGAAATTGTAATTTTTCCTTAAATTTACATGTCAATGTTTCATTGCCGTTTATAGCACGGCTCTTGTGTATAAATTTACAAATTCATTATAAATGAATACGACCCTGTACATACGTGCCAGATGCCATGTATTACTTACTCTGTTACACAATGTTCTGTAATAATTTATCGTGTACCGACTTGAACTACATTACATCGTTCCGCGTATACACATTTAGCCATCTATAAATGGCGGTAATTTGCTGTAATATTGTTCACTCCGATCTGGTATCCAATGCAATCAAGGTCCATGTAACGTTGGTGCTTGTACACGGGTTTCTGTAGCAAAAATCATCCCGGTATATTCGCAAAACCGTTAACTTTTTTTCGTGGCCATTATGAAACACTACACAAGTTCTATTCACACTACTATTATTTTACCGTTTCGTCGTATATTCGTGCCCTTACCACCAACAGAACAATCTGTGATATAATCACACAATGAACCATTAAAATAATTACAAATTCACACAGCTGGAACAATCGAATATGCGCATTCACACCTAAGCTTGCCAAAAATGCGCCGTAAAAACAGTTAGGTGCGAGCAAGTCTATTTGACCATATGAGAAGAGAGGTTATCAAACTTTATTTATCGGATATTGGGATCATTAATCTCATGCATGAAAATAAACAGATTTTATAACTGTGTTACTTGTCGTGGCGAACTTTTATTATCGTACACAACATAACATATTTATACATTCTTTGTAATAATTTAAAATATAACAGTAATTATTTATTAATACAAATGTTTGTTGTATATTTGTTATTATGAAATGTAATAAACATTAAGGGCTATTGTTGTCTTAATCTGAATGTTGAGAAGACGCCAATATGTATGTATATCAAGATGTAACTTGTGTATACCTGCCATATGCCGCGGTATAATGATTCCAGTTGCTCGTGGCATCCGTTATGCTCGGGTTAGAGGCATTCCCGGCTATTTTCTTATCGTTAATTCTTCGCCAGTCTTATTTCTATAACTGTATATACGTAGGTGCGTGGGACTATGCCATTGTATTTGCTCGTATAAGAACGAAACATGAATATACCCATGATATTCTCGTAACAGACAAAATACATATTCGGTTATGACCCGTATTTAAAATGTATCATGTTCACTTGTGAAATTATTTCGTAATTTATGTAATTTTAATGAGTGTGTTTAATTCAATACTATTGTTAACAACACTCATTATATTATTCTCGTTAAAATTTGCATTTCGGCTGGTGTAAATTAGTGTTTATGTAATTCATATTACCTATGTATGAATACGTCCATATTTACATGTATTCTTCTTTTTAAAGAACCATAATATTTCTCACAAATATTAAATGATTCCAGACTTGCCATATCTTCAGTTCTTTCTCGAAATACTTATCTGTCTGTCTAAACAAAGAAAATTGCGAAAAGTAACTGTAGATAAAGGATAGTTACACGAGTAGAGGAGACATCCGGTACTGTCGCACGTTTCGAATATATCACGTATTTCCGGTTAAAAGTGACAGCTACATTCCGTCACCCCGCATAACATCATACAAGATGGTTCTCTTAATTTGTGTTTATGAAACATGTTCGTTCTCGTCGTGCATCGTAAACATGTGGTTTCTGCAGAAATGTGAACCAACCTCAACAAAACGACTCTTCCTGTTACAAGTCATTTTATATTTTACAGCTTCAGTTTGTTGATTTTGTGCGCATCCGTTCTCATATGATGATTAGTTTCGGAGAGATTTTATGGAATCTTTATTGCTTCACTCCATATCCGCACTTCGTGTTTAATTATCTTGATTGGAAGATATTTACCTATAGATATCTATGTACTTTGGAGTCAGGGAACTTGAAATCTACTGTTCAGTGGTGAAATACTTATATAAAGTTAGTATAATGTTAATTGTTTTATTCTAACTATTCAAGTAAAACATACCCCTAATACATAAGTTTATTTATGATGGTGTGGGAACTTGCATCTTCTGTCTGGCGTACACCGTGTACCGTCACAACCTTGAACTTAGGTTACGTAGAGTTAACGTAGATTCTGCCGCTATGCACGAAACTATTGCACGGGCCCCATGCGTCTAGTGCCGACCAGCGATCGTCTTCTGCTATCGTAGTTCCACGAAATCGTGCTAGTACTCCATGACTACCATAATTGTATGGAATTTAGCTCAATGTTTCCGTGCCAGCTTGCATTTGACATAAGAATCACACGGATATCTACCACAGCCTCTTCTCTAACTACTTTGTTAGTTTATCCTATTCGATTACTAGACTTCTTGATTCAATTCTAGTCTTAATGTACATTGCAATGATTTCTTAAGATTCACAAGTCAGAACTCATCAAGCGTTTCTTTAGAATGCACGCTTGAGTTCCTGGAAATTTAATTACGTATCACACAGAATAGAACATGAATAAATATTTTTACCTTCATATATATTTCTGGTTCGCTGACAACGAAATGGAAGGCTGAAAAACATTGATAAATGAAAGGGAAATTGCATGCGGATACTCGTGTTTCAGTGTTCAGCCACTGACCGTGAACATTTTTGCTTTTATATAACTTGCGCTTCTTCTTATCTTTAAATGAACTATTCGTATTTTTATAAATACCAACACCAACCATAAAATTGTATATTTATAAACAATGATCTGGTAAGCAGTAGAATTATATAAAGGATGAAGTGAATAGATTTTTAAGGGACACAATTAGGAACGGTAGGAAATTATCAAATTCTTTTGTAGAATAGAAATCCAAAACAAGATCCGATAAATAACATGGAGACATGCAAGGAAGAACAACAGTCAGTGTTGTTTAACACAATAGTATAGATCTACAAGAAAGATCGTGCATTCACTCAGTTTATCATCCCATCTTGACCGGCCTTCAAAGATTTATAGAACACGTATCTCCTATGGTCCAGCAGAACTGTAAACACATCTATTTATCATTCCGTTTTCAAGCAGTGAACACAATGTACCTACTTTCAACACATTTCAAATGACAATATCAAAACATGTTCCTATGACTTTCTTTTGTAACGAAATGACATGCTTATCATAAATTTCTTCTATTGAAAGAATTTTAAAATCTATAATAAAATTTCCTTAATAAATACTTTAGCACGATTTTTAGATTTTTATTTATTGCCGTTTAATTTCATATCAAATTTTTGAAAAATTATTTACTTTTTTCTTAGAAGAATGTGTTCCGGATTCCGTTCAAGGTATTTAACGAATTTGTTCATTCAGAAAGATATAAAAATGTAATAAAACTATCTTGTTTATTAGTATTTCCATAAGATTCTATAATGCAATACTTGTTTATTTCATGGTGTATCCTGATTATCTGAAACTTGCATCTTCTCTAATATTTTACACTCAGCCAGTGTACAAATTCGAAATTATTATTACCATAAAACTAATACAATTTATACAGCTCCTAATCAATGTTTAAAATACATAATGACCCCGAAAATCTTCAGTATTAAGTTTCAAATGTTGCACAACAGTTAACAAGGCTTTTTGTTATATGCTTGTTGAGATATGAAACAAATGTGTAATATTGTGATCAGTTGAAAACAATGCTAAAATATATTTTGCATGTCGTAGATACATGTAGTTTTATGTTTATGTTATGGACAGAGACAGTTGAAGAAACGGTCGCAGGTCATGACGAGCACCATGTCAGCCAAGAGCAATGTCTCCATGATTCATCAAGATGATACCTTAACAACATCCTATCTAAGATACGTATTTCTAGAGTACAGTGTCAGCGAACTCCAAGTAACAGTTGCTGACACTGATGATGTTGCAGCCAAGTGCTGCCAAGCCGCTGAAGGAGCATCATCTGTAATCATTGCATTGATTGGTTCATCAACAATTAGTAATGCATTGCTTGTCATTAATTGTGACGAGTATATTCCCTCGCTTCTCATACTTTTATCTTGCTATGGTCATCCGTTGTAAGTTTGTGTTTACTTTTTGTCGTAGCTATAATAATAACCGAAGGATTGTTGATGAAGACAAGCAACGGAAGTGAAGATAATTTTACAGTATTTGCAAATTATATTTTATTATATATGATTCTTGGAACAGACCAGTATAGACGGTTTTACTAGTTGAATTATTATGGGAATATGTACGCGCATTTTAGATTAACACAATAATGAACACAATTACTAATAAACTTCTTTCTACACTCACATAATAAAACAAAATATTTATTCTTAAGTAAGTAAAGTAATTTTACACAAATACAGACCACTGTCCAATCTTAACAGCTTAGCAAAAGAATAGACTGGTATACAATGGAGTAGTTGATAAGACAAGTGTTTGAATTGTGCGTTACTTCGCTGTTGGTTCGCCACGTGATGTAATTGTGTATTCACGTTCTAGTAATTTAGAGAGTTAAATGGAGCCCCGATGCTATTAAGTAATTTTACAAATGTCCGGAAACGTTCGCGCGATTCTCTCTGTATGTTGTCGTTTCTCGGATGTACATGCGTTTGGACATTTAATTATTAGTGTTAGTTTAGCGTAAACGTTTTCCAGTTAGATGCGTTACGTTCCGCATGAAAATCCATGGAGTTTGTGTTTGCAGCGACACTTGAAAATTATGACGTAATTACAACGCACATATGACTACGTAGGTACGTGTTTATTTTTGAAAAAATGTTTCAATTTTGTTTTCTTCTACGTATTTATGCTATACTCGCATAATATCGGTATAATTTCACGGGTTATAAATATACAGTTATCGGAAGGTATTTATTAATTACACGCCCATCGATTTATATAAGTGGTCTTAGGGTTTCACCTTTAACATTGTAAATATCCAATTAATGATAATACCTTTTATAACACGTTTAGAAATCTAATTACATCGTTTATGTGTTTATTTCTCGTTCGCCATCTTGTTAGTACAATTCAGATGTACACATTTATAACAGCAATGCCAGCTAATTATATTATCAAAAAAACACAAGAGAATTTATGTGGGTACCATATACGCAAATTCTCGCATGCAGCGCTTGCATGCTGAATGTACTTTTGTCCATTTATGCTTATGTATTTTGTGATGTCTCGTGTAATTATTACAGCAGTATTTACCGTTACCCTGTTTATTCTGTAATTAATTGCGCTTCTTGTTGTGTTTACAACAGAGATTACTGCTATGAAATTTGTTTGTTTGTTCTCTGATCATGTACATTTTTGTATATTTTCGTGATTAAGCATCGTAATTAAACGGTTTATAAACAAAGGATACCTTCAGTATATGTTTAAAACTATGGATTCCAGTGACGCTTGAAGCAGTTGCCATATATGAATGCCGGAAATGAAAATATTTTCTTAGATTATTTATATGAAATAATAAGTTATATAACTCCTTATGGTATGAACAAGAATAAGAAATTTATTTACCAAACATGGATTGTAAGATAAACTTTGTAATCTACATAGAATAGCATAGATACAGTAAATCAACGTTGTAAATCAATGAAGTAGCTATAATAACAATAGCTACATGTTCTATAATCTATAGAGTATTCTGTACATAGTTCTTGCTTACGCTATGATTATTTTGGATGGAAACTGAAGTACGTTTTCCTTTTCTATTTCCTAGTATGCTTGAATATTCATAAACAAATATAAATTTTAATTAACACATTTACTTGCAGAATCCCAGTATATTTATACGAACTTAAACATTAGCATAGAGCAAGTAAGATTCACAATTACATAAACACGTGGATTTTATGCTCACTTACGATAACTGCAAATTCCAGATTGCAATTTATAATTTCCAGCAAAAAGGTATTACCATTTGATAAATGAGACAAGACACTTAAAATGTACAGCTATAAAAATGAAAAGAAATGTTATAGATGCTGTAACGGTCGATTTCTGAAACAGGCTAGCGTATTCGTTCCACGCGCGTGCGCACAGATCTACAAGGAGTGAGATGCCGCTATTTGGTACATGTGCATTGGTTATTTTTAGCATTTCTAACCCTGCAGCAAATACGTGGTATTTCTTGAACTCTCCGGTTCAGTGCAAATCTGATACTACTTAATAATTGTTTTGTTCATTATTACTAACGATGCGATTATAAACGGAGTGCTTATTTGTGTTCAGTTGCGCGTTTGCAGAATAGTTAACGATGGCACAGGCAGCAGTGCAATGTACAGCTAATTTCAAAACCCATAACCTGTACAATTTTATATTATTACAACTCTCGTTATTCAACTGTTCACACTGATGAGCTGGAGCAGGTTGATATATATTTTTTAATTTGAGAGCCAGTTGTTAAACTTTATGTTTGCCCCCGGCTTGACAAATTTTGAAGTTCCTTCACCGCTCTCCAAAATGTAATAAAAATGTTCTTGCTCGCTTGCAGTTATTCTAGAATCTAGCAAACCGGTTATTAAAAATTTCATCACTGATTACATCTAAGCTTACATCGTCAAATAGTTTTTTTTCATTCTATGTACTTGCATCTGCTAATTTATACAAAAATTAAATCAATATTGGTTTTTATGTAAAATCCCAACACGTCATTGCTTGAAATAAATTTATATTTTTAGAATCTGGTTAGCTTCTTTTTCTCGTAACTTTATGACGAGAATAATTCTGCGTACCCTACAATGATTTATGTAACTGGCTGTAATAACGTAGGGTGTAACAATAGAAATTACAACGTAAACCGGTGCAGCGTTAATTTAAGAACTACATACGTAACATACCAAGTTTTTCCATACAGACTGTCTACACTTGTGGTAAGGTTGCAAACCACCGTCAGAAACGTTACACTAGTTACGTCCCGGGTTCTGTGAAATATTATGTTAATGACACGTGTGTACACACACATACACACACTAGCATGTACACATTAACTCTTGACTTGACTTGTTTTTCATTCCATTCTTTCTGTACTTGTGCAAAGCTGTTTTGCTACACTTCTTCCTTGCATTCCGTCCTTTGTCCATACAAACATTTACATTATACCGTGCAAACAAGCTAGCTTTTTTCGGCCATTAATACCAGTGTACACATTTATGTTGACCTTTGTGTATGCCAAGTCGTGTTTATAATTAACTTAAAAATATTCACCATTCCTTCGCATAGACGTAATTAGCGATTCTGGTTTGGTTCGCGAGTCATTGCTGGCGCCTATATATTCTTTTAAAAATTATTTTGAATGTCGTCTACATCTTATATCTATAAATATGATGTGATTTGTTTCCCATAGTATTCAATATTGTATAGGAATAAACCTTACTAATGGCACTAATGCTAGAATGGAATTTGTTCTTATCTGTAAATTTTTCTTCCGGTAATAAAATATCAAGAGACTTGTGTATTGTTATGAAGATATGTGAACTTTAGAGCTATCTAATAAGAAGGCGTTATGGAATTTCTGATGCTTTTTACTAGCAACTTACGAAAATACCAGCAAGATTTTTATAATAAGTACTCAGGACCAATAATTAATGTTTCATTTTTAAAGACGTTTGGAAAATACTTGAGTTTTTACTTGTACGTAGTATACCAGTTTTGAAACGAGGTTGTTCAACTAAGAAGTACACTACAAGTCCATCTATCGGAACTATTAATCTTTTGGTCGATTTTTTGTTTGTTAGCTCGGCTACAATACAATGTAGTAAAAACGAAAGTCACTAATTGCCAATGTTACGAACGCCTCCGACATGGTGAAGTCAGATCACTCACCCATGGTTAGTATACGTGTATATGATATTATGGTGTACGTGTGTATGGTGCTACCCACTAGGATGCCCGCCTACCCATCCATATATACATAAGAAGATGATTCTTAGCGGTTGCGCAACCTTCATATGGGCGAGTGCAAGGTTGCATGGGGTCAGAACGACGCCACCTCGGTCAATACACCTGATTGACTCCTGGACATCGGATGGGGTCTGTGCACTGTAGTGTGTGGGCGATGCCACCAAGGGAAGCTTGCCGTTGTGGTCAGAACATGGCTATTAACTATGCAGACATGCTAGACATTTGTTTACAAGTAATACTTCTACAAAGTTATGAAGATTTGACAGCATTGGCATCCGGAACTGCTGGCAAATATCTTACAATATCGGTTGGACTACACACATAGTTGCATGTGGGTAATAAAATTCCAGTAGTTCTCCAATATCGTTTCGTATCAGAAACATACATTTTCTACCGTTTCTCCTGTACCGTACCACACCACATATCTTCATTATATGGCTTGTAAGAAGTATACGGAAGTAGATAACACATGTTTATTTCTCTTCAGATAAAACAGTTTTATTAAGAATGTACTTCCATCAAATTATCGACAACACGCTATAAACCAATAGAACACTTTCCACATCCAGCACATGCAGTTGTACAACACACATAAAATTATTTCTATTTTCACTATCATCGGAAACAGGTCGGAAACGAAAGTTTTTTGTTACGTGCAAATCAAACAAATGAACTATGTCCGTATTAGTTTACTCAATCAGTTCCATACCAACTTCATGCTAATTATTCGTAAGAAAGACCTCAATATATTCATATTTTGTACAGTATCGTTCATCTCATATGTTAAATTGTAAATTATATATTATTTATTTTACAGTTTAATAAAAATCTGTTAGTTTATATCATTGTTTATACCTTTTACAGATATATACACATCAATTAATTTTGTATATTAACGCGTTGCCCATGAAATCTATAATGGCGGAAGGTTACGTAGCTTCGAGCACATCCACTGAACACTTTCATTACATCAGTTCCACTGATGCTTTTGTTTATTATTCAAATTATTTAGTATTCCATCCTCATAAATACCTAATGTCTCTATATGTTCCTTTTCATGTTTTATCATTTAGTTTTATTTCTTTCTTTTTTTAATACATTAATCGTTAACGGTATAAAAGATGTACAAATAAAACGAACTTTATTACATTATAAATCATGAAAAACTAGTTATACTTGACAGGTGAAATATATGGATTTTAAAATTATTTTTATAGATTTACTGTATTAGTAAATTTTATCAAATTACAATATATGTACATTTTATATGTTTTCAATATCTTACAATATACAACAAAATCTGTAATTTAAATTCTATTTAATCCTGATTATAACTAATTTTAATATTATTACATAATGCATCACGTTTGTAGTTAGTTAAAAATTTACACGGCTAATATACATAATTTTCTCACAAAATCTTCGTTTCATATCTGTCACGAAAAGGGGGATAATCATATACATTTCAAGATTAAATTATAGCGATACGTATGTTTTACAACTTATCAAAATATACTATTAAATACCACACAACGTTAATATCTTGTGATTAGTTGCAGGAGAACTGCGTTTAGATGTAATTTATACTACCATGTTCAATATTAAAATACAAAACGGTAAATTAATAATACCTTAATGCTGTTACACAGCTTAAACAATCTATAAATACAACTTTTATGCTAAGTTAAAAAATGCAAAGTATCTAATTTTTTTTCGGACATGATGACACATAGTATTTTAATAAGAAATACGTCATTACGCCTACGAGTAAGCACTTTGTCTTTGATGTAAAGTGATTTATTTTTGTAAACGCAAATAGGTTGCTGAACTATTCACCAGTTTTGCAAGGGATATGTGACAACAAAGGAAAGACATTTAAATTCCTGCATATCTATTTCAGCAACATTAAAGGATTTTAACGACTACACGTAAAGCGTTAAATGCGCGAATGAAGTATATGAACAGGACCAGGCTAGTTGCGAACTGCTACATTCGCTGTCAGTCAAATCCATTTATTACATCGTGTTAACTGCCATAAACTATAAACACGCTGCAGGCAATAAAAAACTGCTAACAGTTGATACAAAAATAAAAGTATTTACAAGATGGATTCCAAGCCGTCTTCGGCTTATCATATTTAACGGACCCATACACATAATCAGGCAATCTGTACTCGCATCAGCACTCCTGCATCGCCGGAACTGGCCACGCAGACGTGACACTCACGCTTAACAAAACACCCGTCCATTCAAATAACGTACACACAAGCACAGACAAGTTTGGCACATATAACAAGTATACTGTGAGTGAGTATTGTTACAGACATACATATATACAATATAATGTAACGGAATAAATAAAATATCACTTGAGATACTATGTAATTTTATTGTACATTCAATGCTGAATATACTGAGTGTTTGATCCGGTAAAGGTCTGTAGGTGAGAGTCACAATATACATACATACATTTATTGTATATATGCAAGTACACACGTGTGTGTATATATAAGTAATGTTACTGACCGAGTCGTGTGTCTACTGTCAAGTATGACATCATCAATATTTCTATGCATACAATGGTGTAGTGTTTATTTGAATATATTAGATTATAAAGCAAGTTAAAGTAATTTTAGGTTTTGAATTATTTTACTCAGAGGCAAATGGCATGAATATTAAATGAACAGATTACCGTTTGAGAACATTATTTATGCATTGAATAAAAGGATAATTGTAAAAGTAGCATTAAGTTTCGATTGTAGATAATTTCAGCAGCAATAGACGGTAGACCTTCTTGTTATCGCATGTATGTAATTTTCTAGTTGTGTTTCGCATCTAACTACCCGTCGAGTACTCTAACCTTTATTTCTAATAGCGTAAATAATTAAAGTAACTATTTTTACACTCGGAATACGACGTTAACAGACGATGCAAAGATTATCCCGCGCACTCGCGTCAAATAACAGAGATCGTACAGTAACGAAAGTAAAATTACAACACTTTTCGTGTCTTCGATCACGCATCAGAGACGAGACCGAGACAAATTTCGGCAATTACGCTCGACAGTCTAATCACATCGTTCCGAACGTGAAATCTTACACTCCATAATGCTACAGTGCTCGTTCCTGACTGACTTATCTGCAGTACTGTGCTGTGTGCAGTGCTGGTTTGTGGTTGTTGTCACTCAGCAAGGAGGAGAGATGTCAGATTAAAGTTGAAGATGGAAATTGCGACTCACTTAATAGCTTCAGTGAAGGCAAGCGGAACGTAAGTCACCTGCTGCTGACTCCATGCATAACGGTGTGACTGAACTTATTACGAATTATTGAACTTCTCATTGCAATAAAACCAAAACAACACGGACGGACGTCTTGGCTCTCATTAATGACACTCTTATGATGGGATCGGATGCAACGGATTGCAAGTCTTACACACCATGAGCTACGATTTCCCCCATATGACCGTATATTGACCATTGAACGCATATCTCTTTAATAGGCGGAAGTTATAAAATACGCATATAGATTTGTAAAAATATAATTCCGCAAGTTTTTAGTGATGTTCATTTACATACACATCACAGCGATATAATATTTAAAACATCTGTTATTACTTCTAGGAATTCTATGAAAACTTTGTATTATGTGTCATAATCATCTTTAATTCGTTATTTAACCATTTACTGTAATATTCATTGTTTCATTGAACTATAGATCAATTTTCCCAAAGCCACAGAAGCCATTATCAAGAAATCTTGCGGTTTTACACTTTACAATTATGTATTCTCTATGATCAATTGTATTTTCATCTATGACTAGGAAATAAATTTGTTGAATTTGTTATATCAATAAATACGTACTAGTATATATTTGTTTACGTCAAACAACTAAACATTTTAGGATGTAATATAGAGAGTATTAGTATGATTCCTATTACGTCTCGAGCGGTAACTTGTCTTTGTAAATCAAGTTATTTGTTTTGTATTGTATGGAAGTTGCCGCTAGTGTGGACATCCTTTTGAAGTTATGTTGAACATGTTATGATAATAAGAGACAAGTATGTGTCAACGACATTACTAGAACAGGTAGCAGCGTGGCTACTTGCCGCAACTATGCGAGCGAAATTCTTGTACTGGACTTATTTAATAATTAATCTGCGTGCAGAGATTATTAATAATACTGTTCATTTCACTGCTACTTGCAGCTACGATGTTATCTTTCAATTCAATCATATTTAATTAATAATTACTGTCACTTTTCTGATTATTACAGATTATTATTTGTCTACTTAGCTATGTTTTATCAAATATAAATTAGCATAGATTTGCATTAATCTGTTTCTTATTAATATTCCTAAAAAACACACACTGATGCTCTTATATTTTCAAGTATAACTTTCATTGTGTAATATAATACTCATAATATACTACCTAACGGGAATATTCACCTTTGTATATTAGTATTAATATACTCGTATTATCATAATATCCTGATTAAATGAGCTTTTAATTCACTAGTGAATAGGTGCAGTAGTTAACAACTCATACACATCTCAATATGTATAATTTAGTATTGCTCTTAGCTATAAACGTCACTTGAATGAATGATACCAAATATGGCGAAGCAAGCAACATATGTATGAAGGTCTCTAATCCCACGCATCTGACTGTAATAAATGATCTTATAATATGTATAATACTGTTATTTGATTAGATATTATGCATTTTATTCAGTAAAAATACCATGTACAAGCCTAACTGTGCATTGTAAAACCTTTCATGTATGAATGAAACGTGCACAAATTATTTTAAGATTAACTCCTGCGACGTTCCGGTGACCACACATAACGGGTACTGACAAATCTTACGAATTTATCATACTGTTTTTAAGTAAACAAAGAAGATGTGACTTTATTTTAAATTGACGTTACAATGTACATTACAATTTCATGTAGGTATAATATAGGTTTTTTTTACTTCTAAAGAATTGTGTTAAATATTTTTCAGACATTCCTATAATCGATTTCATAACAGTATTGAATATAATGAGAGACATTTTTTATATATAGGAATCAATTGTTTCATGATACCTACTCACTTATGTAATCGTATTTCCGAGATATACATTATCATATTTGCACATTGTTTCCGTATTTTTTAACCTAAATATTAATGCCCACATACATTCATAAGTGAGAGTTTCCTGTTAATTTAGTTCAGATATTTAATTAAATATAATTTTTTAAATTCCACAATATAATTCGATGTAAATTAATTTTCAGTATAATTGAAGAAAGCTGAATAATTATTTATTATTGTATTAGACTAGTACGTATTTCTTTGCGATTTCATGTCACATATTTAAGTTTTATAGTTTCTAGAACAAAGTGGCATTGGCTATTTTGATATTTCCATCAACCTATATATGGGATGTATGTGTGAAGAACGCAAAAAGACCATGGTGTAGTTATTGTTTAGTGCATGACATATTTTCGTTCTTGTGGCGTGCTGTCATATAAATCTTATATCCTTATGCATTCTTTATGCACATAACCCACCGACTAATGTTGTCTGCGGATAGAAACAGAAACCTGCTGTGCATACCAGATACATTGGAATAGCTCTCGCAAGAGTAGACAATACATCGACTTGTACTCTGTCCCCCTTACAAAGCTATGGCACATTACATTGCTGCCAAACTCAGAGTATAAAATTATTAAGTTCAATTTTACACTAGCGATATTGTTAATATTTTACATTTTAATACATAATATTCCATGAAATATAGATTTCACATATTAATACGTAATAACATTCCATGCAATACAACCTTGGATTTCATACTAACGTTGATAATTCTCATTTCTTATTATCATATTCGTTGATTATAATTGGTTGTAATAAAATCAGTTTATGAGTTCGAAATTATATACCATTGCATATTTAATGAAGAAACAAGAATAAAACCTTAATTTTTCATCTAAATGTAACCATTCATTTATGCTGACGACTCCATAAACTAAATGAACATAAGCATATAGAAAGATTTATTTGTAAATATAGCTCCATATTCATTCATCATGTACTAATGAATTTTCTGCTTCATTATTCCAGTGCTTCTCTAATATATTAATGCTTTTATTTATGTTCTTTTTCTCGTCGCTGACACTTGGAATTCATGCATCAAAATAAATGTGTTACGAATTTGACCTGTAATGAAGAACATATTTAAATGCATAGAATTGTTAGTTACATTTGAACTTAACTTGAAATTAGTTGTATGTAATATATTATTTTTCTAACCATCATTTATAAAATATGTTAAGAATACATATACGTTTAGTTTTCTAAGGACTAGTCTATGGTATATGTTGGTATGTAATTCTGAATTCCATCCTAGACCCTGAGGGGTCAACATAAACTGCTAGGCATATATTTCGCCCGCAAGATACTTAAGCACCGTCGCCCACCCTACGCGTAAGTTCATGGTCGCTGGGAAAGATTTCTTGCAGAGTTGTCTGCAAAACTACGCTCGCTTGCTACTATGTAGCCGACTCCATTCTTTTCAACCGGATATAGCCATGAATTATTTATCAGTTCTCAAGCCAGCTTCAGGGTGCTAAATGAATATAGAAATGTGCGTTTTCGATTACTTTTTTTGCATTCATATACAACAAACTGACATCAGGATCCAGTAATTCGCCTGTTGTTCGAGTCAGTTAAACAGAATGGCTGTCATATGTTTGTTTGTGGATGCATAATAATAGTAAATCAGTGAGTGACTATATATACATAGTAGGTAGGTTTGCGTCATAATGTCGAAGCTCCATATCAGGTCAGGCAGGCGAGTTGTTTCGCGCGTACATTCCATACACCATGTTGCCGAAGATCACGTTCTACGTGCGTTTCCTTCCCGTGTGACGTCACGAACGGCGACGTCACGTGGCCTGTCGACGCCGCCGCGAGTCAGGGTGGGTCAATGTCCGGCTACCTCTGTACACACACAACTCTCTCTACCTTCACAAAGTTCGCATCTACAAACATATATACATACAACTCTATACATATACATATGTGTGTTTGTACACTTGTCACTTACCTACGAGTTTCACGTATATATGTGTATCGTGCATGCATAACTTCACATACATGCCTGCACTAGAACACAACTGAGAAAATATTCTAATCTTTTAAACTTCCACTAGTGGAATATACGTTAGTATACTGACTAATTTCAAACATATGTTGAATTTTCTTATCAAAGTTCTGATCACTTAAGTTTCATTTATAGTCATTAATATCATTCAGATTCTGAAACATCTGCTAATGGTTCCATGTAATTTGTTATCTTTTTCATTTCTTATTCGAGAAATATAATTATAGTCTTGCATATGTCAACAGATAAATCAAAGTCATTTTGTTTTTATTTAACAAATATTCATCAAGCGTAGAAAAAACAAATACAACTATTTTTTTACTTGACCAAGCGATTAATTCAAACAAAGTACAAACTCGGCGCAATGCAAACATCGTCGAGTAATTCTGGGTTGTTAACCTCACACAAAAAGAGATGAAGAAGAGACGCTTGGTGTCCTTGTTAACGGAAGCGGAACGCGTCGCATATTCGAGCAAGTGAATACGCACGCACGTTGACCGTGAACCTCTGTTTAGCATTTATGAAATAATATGTGGATCTGTATCTACTCGTTGTTCTCATTAGTCATGATTGTACTAATTGTCACATGGTATTCTGTTAAAGAATCTACAGTATATATTTTAGTTCGGAATATATGATCTCAGTTCAGTGTATCTAGATTTGTGATTCCCACATTAAATTATATGGCATACTGGTTATACGCATAACAACGTATTACGTTTAAAGTCCCTGCTACTACTGTTCGTTGTGACGTTTCTGTGGGAATAAGAATGATCTAATTATATCATTATTCACATACATATCAACAAACAGACAAACAAACAATTACAATAGTAACAATACAATTTTCCACGATTCGCTATGCAGTCATGTGTTAAATACCAGACATAACATATGTGAATGGAATGAGAAATGATGAATACAGTGACAAACATTCAAAAATTTATTCAAACATTTGAGAGATGAAAACTGTATATTGGTATGATGTATGACATCATTCGCGTATAAATTATTTATGTTAATTTTGCGAAAACAAGTTTCAGAAATGATTACTGAAGGTTCTTCACCGGACAAGCAGTACAACCATATAGATACACGCAACGCAGCATGCCAGAAGCGATATTAAAAATACCGTTAATATAATGGTCGTTAACTTCTTACTAATAGCGATCAGAACTGAACTGGAAATCAACGTCCATCTAGTTAAGAACACTCAACTGTTGCAAGCTTCCACACATAACCAGTTTATCATGAATACAATATAATTTAAATTTATATTTTAATTATTATCTTCTTCTTTCGATAATACAATTTCCCCCAGATATAAGGACCTGTCTTTCAATTATCATTAGTACATTTCATGGCATTCTCGAAAATAGTATACAATGCTATCTACCAGGTCATGGTTCCTATTATTAAAAAAAAAACCTGTGTGAAAAAATGCATTTGGTGAATGTATACCAGATTATTATTTTTAATTGTACGAAACGGAACATTTGCTATTACTCGTGTAGGCAGCAATAATTTGTCCCCGACAGAGAAATGTGCTGTCAGAAATTACATTATTTACGAACTATAAAATTTGTATATACGTATGCGTGCAAATATAACTGTTACTTCTATTATTCATTTTACGGGTGATTATGTACTGCATTTATTGCAACCGTTACAACTGAGTGAGCATCGTTCGGTACATGAGTACTGTACCCCTCCCGCCATGCCTAAACAACAGTGAAAGTAATTTTGAATGATCTGTTCTATCTCGTTTCCTTTTTCCATTTAACCTTACGAACAATTATGCAACTTAACGGACACTTAATCTGGGCCACATTTAATATAATTAGATTTAATGCAGTTGAATCGATTTTACCTGTCTGAGTACTTTATTAAGTTGTTCATGCACTGATATGATAGGTACTAATGTTAATATTCTTTGTTTCAGATACAGGCTCAATCCCAACACGGTGGGATAGGGTTCGGTATAAAACGTGAAATATTTTTTCTTAACTTAGAAGATGGTTACTTCGGTTGCCAAGTAAACGAATCGACTGATGTTCTACAACTGTACGAACTATCGAAATTGTGCGACGGAACCTCGGACTGTTACAAAGGTTCCGATGAATTACGGAGAGAACTAAAATGCACAAGTAAGTAATTGTCTTGTTTTATACCTATCTATGTATATTTCAATGTGATATAATTTGAAACCCAAATTTCTATATTGGTTACTGGAACAGCCAAAGTTCAAAACTCTGTAGGTGGGTGGTACACTTTCATATCCAGTTTAAAAGTGGTTCGACTCCATGACTTGAAACCAGTTACGAACTGTATCAACAAATTTCATTCTGATTGCTTCTTTTCTCTTTAAGTAAATGTATTACATTGCTGCGAATTCAAATGGATACAATAAAAGTAGGATGAAATTTGCAATTCAACTTGCAATGCAGATTCATTGTCTTGGAAATAATTTACACTCCTCGTTGTTAGTATTCATTAGTTATCTAAGTGAATCAAATGTCAATTTTATAGGATGAATACATGTATTTCCATGAGTATTTGGCATTCCTTAAACATGTGAAAGTTAATTTTCTTATTTTCTCCTGATATCATTCACAACATGAATTTAAACGAGGTAACTAGGTTTGCACTAAAGTTATACCAAACTATATCTTGTAGGGTTTGTTTTAAGCGTTGTTTCAACAACTACATATTCAAATCAGTAGTTAAATTAGTTTCACAATTCATAACACCATTTATCACACATGTCTACTTTTGAAAACTAAAACATTGCAGTGGCTTTTTAATAATTACCTGTAAACAACGTTGTTATTAATTTCCTTTTAGCTGGTTATTTTTTTTTTCTTAACAAGTCAGCGTGACGAGTACACTCTTTGCATATGAACAACCAAAGACAACTGTTTTCTGTGACCATGTAATCTGTTAAAGTAATTACAACTTTGTGCTCGCTGTAATGTTATAGTTGCATCTGTAGTCTGATGAGTTATTTACAATAGAATGTATTACGCCGTCAGACATGGTAAGAAATTTAGTGGGCATGCGAACATTATACAAATAAGGAATATCTTTAAGTCTTTCCATTTGGAGCAAAAGTAAGGGGACACGCCCGTGTGCAAACAACATTCTGACCTCGAATGACATCGTAACAAACGGTGTTTCGAGCCGCATCGTGATTATAAGCAAATACGTCTTGTTCGTCTGCATGCATCTGAGTTTTACTCTTGCGAAGTTACGTTCATTTAACTACTAATTGCTAAACCCAGCTTGTCATTACCGTGCACAGACACATTGTAACTTGAATATTTCTTTTTCATTTTATGACTACATTTATTCTTGCGTTTATTTGTAAATCGCTTTGTGTTACAACAGGTTGTATTCAACACAAGATTAATATATTTGTTAATGCGACCATATGTGCATGTACTTGTTCTATTCATAATCAACTATATGTTAATCCTTATTCAAGAATTTGTAATCTTCTTGTTTTCATTCTATTATACCTATATTTACCTATTAGTGTATAATGTATACTATGTATAATATATACTTCGTAATTGATGTTCACAATACATAGTTAATGTATATTATGCTTATAAATATACACTAGCTAGTAGTAGTGTCACCCCAATTTATTAACAATTGACTCCCTAATTCCGCCTATTGAAATGCGCCCCGTGTGGTCTATTATATTGCTAACAACAGATGAAAGTATGTTTCAGTAACCAATGAAAACCGGTTAGGTGACAACAGTCGCTAGCTATAAACATCCAAGGACTATTTGTTAATTTATTTACCTACACTTTTTTTTAGATGACTGCAAAAAGGAGGATGGTACCGTGTGTCAAAATGGCGCCTGCCTCGATAGTCAATGCCACTGCAATGACGGGTTTGGCGGGTGCAGTTGTGAAGTTCCAGGTAAATGATTAATGACTAATTATGTATTAACTTAGTTTCGGAGCACTGATATCTTAAATTCTGTTAGCAAAAATATTCACTTTAAACTAACAGAGCTATTCTAAAAAATGGATAAATTCGATATGTTGTCTGTATTACAGATGAGAACGAGTGTAAGTACAGACCATGTGATGTTTTCGCTCACTGTACGAACACTCTAGGAAGCTTCCAATGTACCTGTTTTCCTGGTTACATTGGCGATGGATTTCATTGTGAAGGTAATTTAATTTCCATTCACATATATATAAATGTATTTTATGTAACACACATATCTATAGTATATAGCATAGTAAACAGATTAATAATAAATTAATTAATATAATATTAACTGGTACCAACTGAATGGTATTAGTAAAAAATCACGTATCTCGTTTAGTTTTTAAATAGTTGTAACATCTGTCTAGTACTGTCAGTAGATAATCATAATTTCTTTAAATAAATAAGTGCGCTTCGTTGACTTTGGTTCACACGACCAAGTTTTCGCAGTAAATTGTTCTAAGACAGATAATTAAACCACTTACCGCGCTTTTTCTTTACAATATTACCAAAGGTTCACTTGTCTGATTTTATCTTAATTACTTAATTAACTCTTGAAGTGAGCTTTAATTAGTTCAGTGTCATACAAGTAATTTACATTTGACACAACAATGAGTGTTACTAGTAATAAGTTCTTAGTGAATAATATTGATAAAATAAATGTTTGTTATATAGATATTAACGAATGCGATAATCCAGCCATTGCAGCTCGTTGTGTAGAAAATGCAGAATGTTGTAATCTTCCGGCGCATTTCCTTTGCAAGTGTAAACCCGGATTTGAAGGGGACGGTGAAGAATCTTGTACAGGTTTGTATTTTAAATTCAAGATATATAATAGAATGTATGTTAGCAGCATGTATAATAAAACCAAACTATAATTTATCTTAGATATCGACGAATGTGCTAAACCCGGTGCTTGCGGACTGAATGCAGTTTGTCATAACACACCCGGCAACTACACGTGTACTTGTGAAGATGGTTTTGTAGGAAATCCATTCGATGGGGTAATAGACAAATGTATGTTTAGATTTTGACAAATGTTTAACTGATCATTTTGCTAATAGTGCGTGGACGTGAACGAATGTGAAGATGTTCATGCTTGTGGACCCGGTGCTATATGTACGAATGTTGCCGGCGGTAAACAGTGCACTTGTCCTCCCGGCTATGAAGGAGATGCTTACACGATAGGATGTCACGACGCAGACGAATGCGCCCGGACACCATGTGGAAGAAATGCATTATGTACTAACTTGGAAGGCACATTCAGATGTGCCTGTCCTCTAGGATTCATTGGCGACCCATCTACGGCGTGTGAAGGTCAGTTTTCATTTTTACAACATCTAACAATGACAATGTATATAGTTACAATGTTCATCTTGTATTATAATCATAAAATTTTACTATTCATCATTCATTCAGGAATACATATTTTTAACAATGCTAATTTAAGATTATCATGTAAAATATCCTTGAAAAAATAATTCCATTATAACAATATTATTAAATGTTAATAACAAATTATGGGAAAATATCTAAATTTTCGTACAATGTATTACGAATTATAAACGGAATACTGACATACATCAGTATAGGACTAATGAATAACACTGATAATAATTATTAACAAATAATCCAAATAGATATTAACGAATGTGACACTGACATTGGAAACCCATGTGCGTCTAACGCTAAATGCATCAATACTAACGGGAGCTTCACGTGTTTGTGTCCGGAGGGATACACTGGAGCGGCTCACCAAGAATGTTTGGATATCAACGAGTGTGGAAGATCGAACGCTTGTGGAATCAATGCTAAATGTATAAATGTACCTGGTTCATACAAGTGCATCTGTCCACAAGGATTCAGTGGACAAGGCCACTTATTCTGTGAAAGTTAGTTTATTCTGTACAATACGTTTTTTTTCTCTCATACCTTCTCTGTAGTGTAGAACTTCAATCGTTTGTAGATATATTAGACAACATTCTTGTAAGACTGTACAGATTTCAACATAATATTATATGTTTTATACGTGTCTTTATAGATCATTACATCTATATTTAAGAACAGGTGACTTGTATTACTAATATTTTTACATTTACTTATCTATACTAAACAATCATCTTAATATGTTTCACTAAATCTTTACTTCTATCAGTACTTTTATATTTATTATTATTATTATTTATTATAATTATTTATACATCTGTATTTAACGTTTAGATATAAACGAATGCGAAAGAAATCCATGCGGAGAAAACACAATATGCACGGACACAGTAGGAAGTTACGTATGTACATGTAAAGAAGAATATACCGGAGATCCTTTCAAGGGTTGTGTAGATATCAACGAGTGCGTTGCATTAGAAAAACCTTGCGGATCGCACGCTATTTGTGAAAACGCAGTTCCTGGTTACAATTGTATATGCCCTCAGGGTTATCAAGCTAGTCCTACTCCAGAAGTTGCTTGCGAACAGGTAATATCACCAGATTTTCCATCAAATAAAATCTTCAATCGGTTTTTCTTGGTATAGGTGGATGTTAATATTCTATGCAAATCAAATTTCGACTGTACGAACAATGCTGAATGTATTGACAACCAGTGTTTCTGCCAACAAGGATTCGTTCCTAAGGGCGCTGCATGTGTAGATATTGATGAATGCCTAACCCAGCCATGTGGAGCGTATTCTACTTGTACAAATACACCTGGTGGGTTTAGATGTGAATGTGAAACAGGTTATGTCGGGACTCCACCAAGAGTTCAGTGCAAAGCTCCCTGTGAAAATGTCCAGTGTGGTCATCACGCGTACTGCAAACCTGATGGCCAAGAAGCGTTCTGTATTTGCGAAGATGGATGGACTTTCAATCCTAGTGATATAGCCGCAGGCTGCATAGGTCTGTAAATTATTATTAACGATACGTTGTTGTTTTACATTTCGATGTTATTAACCGTTTGTGTTAAAATATAAATTAAAATTTCCAGATATTGATGAATGTGACAAAGTAAACGGCCCAAATGGAAGATGCGGTACAAATGCACTTTGCACAAACACACCCGGAAGCTACAGTTGTCAGTGTCCAGCTGGTTTTGAGGGAAATCCTCAGATACAGTGTATTGACGTCAATGAATGTGCACTATCAAATACATGCGGCGTTGGTGCTATTTGCCATAATCTGCCTGGCTCATACAGTTGTTCATGTCCAGATGGAGCTATCCCAGATCCAGATCCTAAAATCAAATGTGTTGCCATAGTAACTTGTCATGTAAATGATGATTGCCCGGGAAATGCTATCTGCGACAGTGAAAAACGTTGTCTCTGTCCTGAGCCAAATATTGGAAATGATTGTAGACGTAAGTTAAATATTTCATCACTAATACATATAGATATACGGTCATTTCTCATACATTATATTCTTGACAGATCCCTGCGAGTCTGTATTCTGTGGTCCAAATGAACATTGTATGCTTACAAACAACGAAGCCAAATGTCTATGCAGTAGCGGATATACCGGAACACACTCTGGATGTGTTGACATCGATGAATGCGCTGGTAACCCATGTCCAGCAGGTGCTATTTGCAAGAACGAACCTGGTAGTTTCTCTTGCCAGTGTCCAGGTGGCACCACAGGAGACCCATACAGATCTGGCTGCTCTAAATCAGAAACTCAGTTCGGTTGTTCTGCAACGAAACCTTGTCCCAATGGAGAACAGTGTATTGCCGATGATTTCGTAGGCGACAATGTCTGTATTTGCGTACAAGGTTATGTAAGAGATCATACTAATGGCAAATGTAGAGACATCAACGAGTGTACAGAACTAAGAGATCACCCAGCTTGTGGTTTAAACGCAGTTTGTAAGAATTTGCCTGGAAGTTACGAATGTCAATGTCCACCTGGATTCAATGGAAACCCGTTCACCGAATGCATTGGTAAATACTTACTTTATTTATTCATTTAGAATGTCTTTACTAATGATTTGTTAACATTGCAGAATGTAACACATTAGAATGCAAGTGTCAACCACCTTACAAGTTAGTGGACGGAAACTGTGTCTTGTCTGGCTGTTCAAAGGGAGAAACTTGTCCACCAGGCGCTGAATGTATCACTATATCAGGCGGTGTCAGCTACTGTGCATGTCCCAAAGGTTTTAGAACTCAGCAGGATGGATCTTGTATAGATGTGAATGAATGTACTGAGAATCAACAAGTTTGTGGCTACGGAGCTGAATGCGTTAACAAACCCGGAACATACGAATGTCATTGCCCGCGCGGATACGGGGGAGATCCTTATAACGGATTATGTTCTCCGGCACAAAAACGTTGTATAAGCGATAACGAATGCGCTGCAAATGAGAAATGCGTACAGCCCGGTGAATGCGTATGTCCACCTCCATTTTTCACTGATCCATTAGACGACAACAAATGTAAAAGTCCCTGCGAACGTTTCCCCTGTGGAATCAATGCTAAATGCACACCAAGCGATCCACCCAAGTGTATGTGCGAAACTGGATACAAGGGTGATCCCCTTCATGGATGTGTGGATATAGATGAGTGCTCGGATAATCCATGTGGATATGCTGCACATTGCTTGAATGAGAAAGGCGGATACAAATGCGTGTGTCCACGGGGAATGACGGGAGATCCTTACAAATCTGGTTGTAAGTGTGGCGCTATCTTTACTACAAAATAATAATGTTATTCTATCTACTTAATACCATTTTAAAGAGTTATAATACAAATATGTTATTACAGGTATATTAGAAACACCTGGACAACCTAAATCTGAATGCACAACCAATAACGACTGCGCCAGTACTCTTGCCTGTATTGATGGAACATGTGTTAGTCCTTGTGGTACACTAGTATGCGGTCCAAATGCTTACTGTGAGCCAGAAAACCATGCTGCTTGGTGTAGATGTACCGTTGGATTCACAGAAGGTCCAAATGGCGAATGTGTTTCATGTATGTCAAATCATATATATTTGTTTTTAAATTCCGTATTACATATTAATATTTGTTATAGTGTGCGATGGTTTCATCTGTGGTCTTGGAGCACAGTGTATCGCTACTGTAGCTGGTCCAACTTGCAAATGTATCGAAGGCTTCATCGGTAATCCATTCCCAGGAGGACAGTGTGTGCCAGATGTTTGTTCCGCAGCTAATCCTTGCGTTGAACCTAGCATTTGTATTGGTGGACGCTGTAAAGAGAGATGTGAGGGAATAGTTTGTGGAGTTGGTGCAACTTGCGATAAAAACACAAACAAATGTATATGTGATCCATTCTTTATTGGCAACCCTGATTTGATTTGTATGCCACGTAAGTAGTAATATTTTCTTTAAATATATTCTATATTTCTATGCATTTAGTACTTATAAAATAAATTTTTTACAGCTATTTTCGCACCAATTTGTGATCCAGTCTGTGGCAAAAATGCTCACTGCGAATACGGCATAACAAACCGATGTGTCTGCAACCCTGGAACAAATGGAAACCCATACGAAGGATGTGGTGTTCAGGAAAAGAAATCATGTTCCACAACTTTATGCGGTGAAGGAGCACAATGCAGGGAAGGATTCAATTCCGTGGAATGTCTGTGTCCACCTGGATTTGCTGGAAACCCATACATCAAGTGTCATGACATTGATGAATGTACCGGATATGCTTGTGGTCAGAATGCTGTGTGCATTAACACCCCCGGAAGTTACGACTGTCGTTGCAAGGAAAGTTTCGTTGGAAACCCATTTGTTCTCTGTTTGCCAAGTCACGGAGGTGTTTGCGACAATCCACAGAACTGTGCTTGTGGCATTAACGTTGTTTGTCCATCTGGTTATTCTTGCGAAAATGGTAGATGTAAAAATTCGTGCCAAGATATTCGCTGTGGCCCAAGAGCAGGCTGCGATAACGGTAAATGTTTGTGTCCCCGCGGATATGTGGGCAATCCTAATGATTTAATTAACGGATGCAAGTTACGAGGTCAGTGTAACAACGATGCTGAATGTAGTGAATCCGAAATTTGTTTCCAACTTGGCAAAGGCATCAGGAAATGTGTCGATGCTTGTAGCAAAGTACAGTGTGGACCCAATGCGCTTTGCGTAGCAGAAAACCATATATCTTCGTGTATATGTACGGCCGGTTATTATGGAAATCCTAGCGATTTATCACTTGGATGTCAGCCAGAAGAAAAATCAATCGTCAAGGGAGAATGTCTCCATGACAGTGATTGTACAGGTTTCCATATTTGTGTACTGGCTACTGATGGATATAAAAAGTGTGTAGATCCCTGCAATACAGTTGCATGCGGTTTGCATGAAGTTTGCAAACTGGATTCAGCTGGACATCCAACTTGTCATTGCAAGGGTGATTTCATTTGGAATCCAGTCAGCTCGTCTTGTGAAAAACCATCCGTTCCTGACTGTACAACAAACGAAGAATGTCCACCTACAGCAGCTTGTCAACCAGATGCTTTAGGCGTACTGAAATGTACTCATGTATGTTCGGAATTCACATGTCCTCTAAATGCGGAATGTGTAGCTACAGACCATCAGGGCCAGTGTCAATGTTTACCTGATTTTACTGGAAATCCCAATGACCGTAACGGATGCAAACCTGCCCTCAAGAACCAATGTACTTCAGATGCTCAGTGTCCAGAAACGGAAACTTGCAAAGCACACGGTGATACTGGAATATTCGTTTGTAAACCAGCCTGTGAATATATCTCCTGTGGACCTCACGCAGTATGCGTAGTTAACAACCATGTCGCTAGATGTCAGTGTCCTCCAGGCCCTTACGTAGGTGATCCTAACGACGCAGCCAATGGATGCAAAGTTGTACCTTGTGTGTACAATATTGATTGTCCACCAACACAACTATGTGAAAGACTTTCGCATACGTGTCTCGATGTTTGCGATGAAGACAGCTGCGGGAAAAACGCAGTGTGTATTGCAGAAGATCATAAATCTACTTGTCAGTGTCCTCCAGGCTTCAAAGGAAACCCGATTGCCGACGTTGAATGTGTACCAAGTGATAGTTGTTCTCCAAATCCATGCCATTCTTCTGCAATTTGTGAAGCTACTCCATCTGGTCCTATGTGCCGTTGCCCTAATGGGCTTGTGGGAGATCCTTTCACTTACGGATGCCGTCCGGAAGGAGTTTGCCCTAACGGTGATAACGATTGTCCACTTCAGTTGGTATGTCAACGGGGCAAATGTGTAAACCCATGTGATACAAAAAATTGTGGAGTCAATGCTCTGTGTAAAGTAGTAAACAGAAAAGCTGTATGTTCATGTCCTGACAAGTACCAACCCAGTCCAACTGGACCTCAGGATGGATGCCTTAGAGTAATTACTTCTTGCACAAGTGATATTGAGTGTGGAGGGGAGGTATGTTTGAATGGCCAGTGTAGGGCAGTGTGCAGGAATAATGAAGATTGTTCGGCTGGAGAACGATGTTTACAGAAAACATGCCAAATTCCATGCGTGTCTCACAATCAGTGTGGTTCAGATCAAGCGTGCGTTCAAGGAATGTGCATATTGGGTTGTCGAAGCAACAAAAATTGCCCATCTAATCAAGCTTGTGTTAATAATAAATGCCAGAATCCATGTCAACAAGAGGGAATTTGTGGACCGAATGCTCTCTGTACATGTGTACAACATACGACATCTTGTAAATGTCCAGCAGGATTTGAAGGTAACCCCGTACCAGAACAAGGATGTGTTAGAGTACCATCCACGTGCACAGCAACAAATCAGTGCCCGGGTGGACACATGTGCATTGCAAACCAATGCAACTTACCATGCAGTGATAACAGTGTGTGCGCTGTAGGGGAACGATGTGCCAACAATATTTGTGTAAAAGTATGTTACGGAGACAGCAACTGTTTGCCAGGAGAAGTTTGCCTCAAAGGAGTTTGCCAGTCCGGTTGTGTTGTCGATTCAGATTGTAAAACGGATCAGATATGCTTAGGAAATAAATGTAGATGTAGCAATGGTTTCATTGCTTCACCGCAGGGTTGTTCAGATATCGATGAATGTGAAGCACATCCATGTCATCCAAGTGCCCAGTGTGTTAACCTTCCAGGCTCATATCGCTGTGTGTGCCCCGAAGGAACAGTTGGAGATCCTTTCATTGATCCTGGATGCATTTTACCAAACCAATGCCAACTCGATACCGACTGTAGTGATAATTTGTCATGCAGAGGTGGTCGATGTACCGATCCTTGTCCTGAAGTATCTTGCGGACCACATGCCGTTTGCAACGTGTTTGATCATAATGCAGTGTGCGCTTGTCCACCTGGACATTTGGGTGATCCGTATGATGTCAGTGTTGGTTGTTTCAAGGTGGAATGTCTAGATAATATTGATTGCTCGACAGATAAAGAATGTGACAAAGAATCTAACAAATGTGTCAGTAAGTATATATTTTCCTGTCATTTAAGTAAATGACTGAACATTATATTATATTATAATGTATTTTATTTTTATAGATCCTTGTGACAGAGTTGATTGTGGACGTGGTAACTGTCAAGTACAAAGACATGTCGGCATATGCAACTGTTTCCCAGGATATATCTTCTCAGATGGAAAATGTGTAGATATTGATGAATGTTCTGCACACCCTTGTCATCCTACAGCAACGTAAGAAATATTTACTTCACAACTTTCTATTCACATACTATGTTGTTTTTTGTACTACAATATAATATTTTACATATATTCTAGATGCCAAAATACACCGGGAAGCTATTCCTGTGTATGCGATAGCGGTTTGGTTGGTGATCCAATTCTTACAGGATGTCGAAGACCAGGCGATTGCTTTACAGACACAGATTGTCCACAAACTGCAGTGTGCATTGACAACAAATGCACAAATCCGTGTGATATTCCTGGCACATGTGGTCAGAATGCACATTGTGTACCGGGTGCTCATGATGTTACTTGTTTATGTCCTGCAAATACCAGAGGCGACCCAAAAGTCCAATGTGTTCATTTAGAATGTACCGATAGTAACGATTGTGCACATGACAAAACTTGTGTGGATTATCATTGCATAGACCCTTGTTCACTTGCAAATGCTTGCGGCCAAAGAGCATCTTGTGTTCCAAGCAATCATGTTGGAACTTGTACATGTCAACCGGGATACACGGGTGATCCACATCTAGGATGCGTCCCAGTGCAATATTGTGCAACTGAGAGCCAGTGTCCTTCTGGAACCAAATGTAACAGCGGTGTTTGCACGTGTAAGTAAAGGCTCAGTTGATAAATGATTTGTTTAGTTTAATAAAAATACTTTTTTTTATTATTGTAGCTATCTGCAGTTCTTCCCGTGAATGTATTGGTGATCAGATGTGCATACGAGGTGTATGTCAACCAACATGCCGATCGAATTCCAGCTGTCCCGATTTCCAGTTTTGTCAAAACAATATTTGTACACAAGAACTACGGTGCAAATCGGACGAAGAATGTAGCATTAATGAAAAATGTGTACAGAACGCGTTGGGTCAAGCAGAATGTCAAGATTCTTGTTCGCTGGTAGTGTGTGGCCGCAATGCCGAATGTAGCGTGAGAAACCATGAAGCAATTTGCACTTGCAAACCAGGTTACCGTGGTAATCCAAATGACGATAAACTAGGATGTCGACATGTAGAATGCGAGACCAACGTCCAATGTTCTAACGATAAACTCTGCGACCAGTACATGTGTAAAATTGCATGTCTTGTACACAATCCTTGCGGCAAGAATGCATTGTGTTCGGCAGAAAACCATCTACAAGTCTGTTACTGTCAACCTGGATTCACTGGTAACCCACAAATAGGATGCCAGTTAATCGATTACTGTGCCGAAGCACCTTGTGGACCTGGAGCTAGTTGTCATAACTCGAGAGGATCATACAAATGTGTCTGTCCGCACGGATCAGTTGGAAATCCATATGTAGAAGGATGTAAAGTAGCCGTTGAATGTGATGTCAACGATGATTGTCCAACAGCTGCTGAGTGTGTTAAGACTAACGGTGTACACAAATGTCGAGGTACATTATTTGATTTTACTTTTATGTACATTAATTAAAATAAAATGTATTATTTCAGACGTTTGCGAAAATACACTTTGTGGGCCAGAAGCAGAATGCACGTCTAAAAACCACGTTGGATACTGCGCTTGTAGATCTGGCTTTGAAGGAAATCCCAATGATCTAACACTGGGTTGTCATCCTAAACCAATTTCTTGTAAATCAACTTCAGAGTGTCCAGCAAACACATACTGCTACGGAGATACATGTAGACGTAAGTCAATATTAAACAACAATAACATGCGTTAATGTATTAATAATGAATTATTATGTTTAGCATCATGTCAGTCGGACAATGAGTGTAACCCAACAGAACAGTGTCTGCAAGGTCAATGTTTGAACCCTTGTGAACAAAGGCAAGCATGTGGCATCAATGCTGAATGCAGAATTATCAACCATGTTAAACAATGTAACTGCCCACCTGGATTTACTGGAAACCAAGATGTTGAATGTGTTAGAGGTAGAATGAACTTCATTATGCATATATTCACGCACATCGCTAATTTATCTGTTGTTTTCAGTTCCTGTTTCATGCACTTCTAATATAAATTGTTTGGATGGATACACTTGTCGAGACAACATGTGTTTACCGCAATGTATAAACGACAATGAATGCGCATTCAATGAAAAATGCTTGCGAGGAAACTGCATCTGTAAGTTAACTTCCTTTTTTCTATTTGAAACACATCAGTAACATTTTGTATATTTTGATTTAGTGACTTGCCGCGTAGACAACGATTGCTTCCTGGGACATATTTGCCTTTATAACATGTGTCTATTCGGTTGTCATGGAGATGAAGATTGTAGCGCCAGTGAATCCTGTCGCGACAATCGTTGTGTAAATCCGTGCTCAGACTCACCATGCGGACCAAATGCACTTTGTACAGTATTCAATCAACGAGCTAGCTGTTCATGTGGCACCGGTTTTGTACCAAATCCAACTGCTAAAGTAGCCTGCGTGAGAGCACCGTTGCTACCTTGTACGGAGAATAGAGCTTGCCAACCAGGAACTACTTGTATAGAAAACGCGTGCAGACCAGTCTGCTCTTCTGACACTGGATGTTTGAACAATGAGCGATGTGACCTATTGACAGGTGTATGCAAACCTTTATGCCGACGAGATGATGATTGCCGAAGCGGAGAAGTCTGTGAAAGTTTGACTTGTGTTGTTGGATGTAGAAGTGATTCAGGATGTCCAAATAACAGAGGTTGCGTCAATAACAAATGTGTTGGTATGTATTATATTGAAAAAATTGTATACTTGTAAAAAAATTCATGCGGATTTTAAAAATTAATTTCAGATTTATGTGCATCACCAACGGCTTGTGGTACAAACGCTCAATGTTCATGTATCAATCATCAAAAGATTTGCTCCTGCGTACCACCACTTGTCGGAGATCCAACGGAAGGATGCAGATATCCCCAAACTGAATGTACAGAAACTAGTCACTGTCTATCTGGACAAGTTTGCTCTTCAGGATTGTGCCAAGGATCATGTCGAACGTAATATATCAATATATATTCTTTACTTGTCTTATAATATTACATATTACATTCATGCATATTTTTACAGTGACAGCAATTGTTTATCTGACGAGCGCTGTATCCGTGGAATTTGCAAATCCGTATGTAATGCTGATTCAAAATGCGGAGCTAAACAAATTTGTGAAAATCGACTTTGCGAAATTGGTTGCCGCAGTGATACTGTTTGTCCAGATAATGAAGCGTGTATCAACAAGAAATGTCAAAGTAAGTCTATAATACATATCTGTATATAGTTGTAAATATTATTCTTATATTACCTGTAATTTAGATCCATGCGATGGTCCATCTTCATGTGGAAAATGCGCTATCTGCAAAGTTGTAAATCACGGTCCTCAATGTAACTGCCCAGCTAACTATCTAGGAAATCCATTGATTGCTTGTACTCAACCAGCTAGAGCATGCGACGGCACCTGTGAATGTGATGAAGCTGGATACTGCATAAAGAAATGCGTAACGGAATCTGATTGTTCTTGTGGTGAATCTTGCACGGGCGGAAAATGCAGATCCAAGTGTAATTCAACAAACATGTGTGCCAAAGTAGATACATTTTTCTTTATATATATAATCTCACTCGTAATTTCTTTTTCACGTTTCTATGAATATATTTACAGGGACAAATTTGTAGCAGAGGAATTTGTGTTGCTGGTTGCCGTTCAAATTCCGATTGCCCGAACGAAAAATCTTGTGTGAACAAGAAATGTCAAGATCCTTGTGGCCGAGGAATATGTGGCAGAAATGCTTTATGTAAAGCATCTGATCACAGAGCTGTATGTCTGTGTCCAGATGGTTATCGCGGTGATGCAAAACGGGGTTGTACAGCTTACGAATGCACAGTGGATTCAGACTGTGAACCTAACAAACGTTGCGATAGTAAAGGAGCTTGCAGAAATCCCTGTCTGGAAATTGGAGCGTGCGGTGCAAATGCACAATGCCGAGTTATCAACAGAAAAGCACAATGTTCTTGTCCACCGGACTATATTGGCAATCCAAGGGTTGAATGTAAGATCAGCAGAGGTGATGAATGTGTCAGAAATCCATGCGGAGAGAACACTAGATGCAGAGATATTCCCGGTGGATTTGAATGCAGTTGCGCTCCAGGATGTATTGGTGACCCGTACCGAGGGTGTATATGTGATGGACAGCTAATAAACTTGTGCAGAAATAAAAAGTGTGGGCTAAATGCTGCGTGCAGAATTGTGAACAAGGAACCACAGTGTTACTGTCCAGTAAACTTCCCTGTTGGTGATCCACACGACGAATGTAAGTATAGGCGGCATATAGAGGTTTGAATGTTAATATTTGTTTAGGCAAGTACTTACTTGAAATGGTTATGTATTCTGTTGTGATTGATATGATTGTCTGGACGTGATGTATATTCCAGGTATTTCGGAACGTGCTATCGTTGACTGCCGGACAGAAGGATGTGGCAAAGGTGCGGAATGTATCAGGGAACAGGTGGTATTCGTGTGCCGATGTCCACCAGGTACCGTGGGAAATGCTGCAGTCGAATGCAGGAAAGGTATGTGCACGTCTTTATTGTCAGTGCAGAATAAACTGTTTGAGAACACGTGTCGTATATATTTTGCTTAGTCTAATGCAATGATTGCATTAGTTGATCACACATCTGTACAAATAATGCACGATCAGTCACATAACCATTATGAAAAGGTATCCGTAGAATGAGTAATTTAGAGCCGTGGTAGTTATTTATATATAAATAACACTGTTTGTTCTGATAATTAGTACAGTAATTAATCAACACTAAATTCTCATACATCCCTGTACATAGATTAACACGCACACACATATGTACACACATACATTCACCGGATCACATATCACTTAGTACTACATATCTGCATATAAATAGATACATGATATCATGATACACATACTTACATATGTACGTACTCATGAACCACTACATGATTCAAGCATCTGACACATATCATGTGGAATGTATACTTCTGGGTTCCAATCTGCCTTGTCACTAGTATTCCTTGACCACATCCAGATAAATACATATAACATTCCACGCGAGCAGACGCGTTCACATACACAGTTATTTGTCTTGTTAGTGTTCTATTGCAGCCAGTTATAATCTAAAAAAATCGTATCCGTATAGTAGTAAATATCCCGATTGATAGATTGATAATTCCGCACACTCGTAACCTGATTTCGGTTCCCGCAATCAGGTTCCGCTTTGCGGACGCTATTATTATTGTTATTGTTATTATTATGATAGATGATGATAATGATAAGTCAGATTGGGAACTGTGAAAGGATCATTCTCACATGTTCATACTCAGAACTGTTAGGTCCATTCTTCACGCTTGTAAATACTGCCGCTTGTATTACGGACATGTCGAGAACTTTCATCTTTTTCACAAGTCTTATCTCAGACTATCCTCATACAGATTATGAGAACGCATGTTTTTATTTTATATTTTGTGAGAAAATTTCCTTTCACAGTTCTTACAATTGCTTTTTCTTTTTTTCCTGTACCTACCCCCTGATGTATCCTTAAACGGACTAGACATGGAATGTAACAGTGACAATGACTGCCCCAACGAGAAAGCGTGTATCAACCTTCAGTGTGTAAATCCATGTAGTCTACGCGGAGCGTGTGGCGAGAACGCGTTATGTCGCGCCATCTTGCATAAACCACGATGCTCATGTCCACAATGTTACGTGGGCATGCCGCACACGTCTTGCCAGCCCGACCCTAAATGCGACGCGTCCCAAGCCGGCACATCAGTCACGTCCGGCACTTGTACGTCACACTCGGACTGCCCATCAAGTCTTGCCTGTAATTACCAAAACGGCGAATGCTATAGTCCGTGCCGGGGTCCGTCTCCATTTAAATGCAAAGGTAATAAGAAATGTGAGGTGCACAATCACCGGACCATGTGCGTCTGCAAGTCGGGCTTCGTTGTTAACGAGAACGGTGAGCTGATGTGCGCGCCCGATAAGAGGGAGTGTACCCGCGATCAACAATGCGCGTCGAATCTCGCGTGCGTCGACGGTCAATGTCGAAACCCCTGCACGATCGGAAACCGTGCACCATGCCCCCCGAAAAAGACATGCGAAGTACTGAATCACCGACCGGTGTGCATCTGCACTCGCGACTGCAATCCCTCCCTGTCCATCTGTCTGCGAGATAGTGGCTGCCCATCCCACCAGGCCTGTCGAAACTACCGCTGCGAAGATCCATGCGAGACGGCCACCTGCTCCGCGGATGCACCATGCTTCGTAGAAGATCACAAGCCCATCTGCAAGTTCTGTCCCCCTGGATTTGTCTCTGACTTGAAATATGGATGCCTGAAAGGTAAACAAAACACACGGTATATTATCCACCACCGTTGTCCCCTCTATAATACAAGTATAGCTAGCCGTCCCGTACGGTCTGTGTTCTCTGTGTATTAAGTACAGCTTCGGTATATGAGCGGTAATCTGAGTAATTATTTGCTAGAACGTCGTTACTCACTTACAATTGTATTTATCAAGTATTGACCCACAAACCGTCCATACTCTGTTAATAATTGTTTAAATCTCTTACTCCTTCCTTCTTCCTTCTGTTTCTTCTCGATTATTATGAACTACTATACTTCATGACACTGTATTTCAACATATTGTATATTTAAGTACTACTAGCTCTCTCACACATACCTACCTAACAGCAATATTTTACTCGTAGGCCATAATATACGCACCTAATATTAATATTAATAATAATTATTAATACCTAATTACTGCACTCATATGAAACGAAAGACTAAACTTGTACGATAAAACAAATTAATCAACTCATATTGCATTTTACAATAACTAAGTTCAACTGTAAATATCTGCAAAATTTGTAAATATTTTGTATGTATGTATGTATGTATATATATTGTATTCACAGCAGATTTGAACAGCACCAAGGTTCTCTGCACGTTGGATACCGAGTGTACACAAGCACAAGCCTGCATTAGAGGCGTATGCGTAGACCTTTGCACCAACAACTGTGGCAAGGCTTCCCAGTGTATAGCACAGGCACGCAAGGTTCAATGTGTTTGCCCGTTAGGTTATCAGGGAAACGCCACCATTGAATGTGTACCCATTGACAAAACAGTTACACAACAGACCGACACCACACTACATTCAATAAGCACAGTTACACAAACACCTCTGAATGTTTCTCAACACTATCCAACACCAACGACCACTACTACGACACGCGACGGTCGGGTAGAAATATCGACATCCAACCCATTCGAGTTAAATAACATGACAAACATTCCCAGTGATTCACACACCATAACTGAATATAGTACCGAAACTGGATATACAGTACCACAAACAACATCGGGAGAAACAACAATGCACACAACCGAACGCATTTCTACCCCATTGACAGGGGACAAGGCAACTGCAAGTAGATTCCCGTACACTCTAACACTCGAACAAACAACACCCAGTACTGAATATAGGCCGAGAGAAACAACAATAAATGCAATTACCGAACAGACAACAGTTGACATCAGTTCAATATACACAATTACATCACCAAATACAACACCACAACGTATTTCCACACCAAGTGCAAAAACAACACAAAGCAATGAAACATATTATACAGTTACTCCCGAACTATTAACAGTCGGTTCAAGTACGGAATATACACAATCAACTGAATCTACTGTTGCACCTCCACCTGTTTCAACTCCCGAATTCGGTGAACAAACAACACTAAGTAGCGAATCGCCTTACACTATTACTCTTGAACAATCGACTGTCGGTTCAAGTACGGGAAGTACGCCATCAGGTGAATATACTGTAACACCTCCACGTGTTTCAACACCAGGATACGGTGAACAAACAACACTAAGTAGCGAATCACCTTACACTATCACTCCTGAACAATCGACTGTCGGTTCTAGTACGGGACGTACCCCATCAGCTGAATATACTGTAACACCTCCACGTGTTTCAACACCCGGATACGGTGAACAAACAAAACTAAGTAGCGAATCGCCTTACACTATCACTCCCGAACAATCGACTGTTGGTTCAAGTACCGGACGTACACCATCAGCGGAATATACTGTAACACCTCCACGTGTTTCAACACCCGGATTCGGTGAGCAAACAACACTAAGTAGCGAATCGCCTTACACTATTACTCTTGAACAATCGACTGTCGGTTCAAGTACCGGACGTACACCATCAGCGGAGTATACTCTAACACCTCCACGTGTTTCAACACCCGGATTCGGTGAGCAAACAACACTAAGTAGCGAATCGCCTTACACTATCACTCCCGAACAATCGACTGTCGGTTCAAGTACGGAACATACGCCATCAGCTGAATATACTGTAACACCTCCACGTGTTTCAACACCCGGATACGGTGAACAAACAACACTAAGTAGCGAATCGCCTTACACTATCACTCCCGAACAATCGACTGTCGGTTCAAGTACCGGACGTACGCCATCAGTTGAGTATACTGTAACACCTCCACTTATTTCAACACCCGGATACGCTGAACAAACAACACTAAGCAGTGAATCGCCCTACACTATCACTCCTGAACAATCGACTGTCGGTTCAAGTACAGGACGTACACTATCAGCTGAATATACTGTAACACCTCCACATGTTTCAACACCCGGATTCGGTGAGCAAACAACACTAAGTAGCGAATCGCCTTACACTATCACTCCTAAACAATCGACTGTCGGTTCAAGTACGGGACGTACACCATCAGCTGAACATACTGTAGCACCTCAACGTGTTTCAACACCCGGATTCGGTGAACAAACAACGTTAAGTAGCAAATCGCCTTACACTATCACTCCCGAACAATCGACTGTCGGTTTAAGTACCGGACGTACACCATCAGCTGAATATACTGTAACACCTCCACGAGTTTCAACACCCGGATTCGGTGAACAAACAACACTAAGCAGCGAATCACCTTACACTATCACTCCTGAACAATCGACTATCGGTTCAAGTACGGGACGTACACCATCAGCTGAATACAGTGTAACACCCCCACGAGTTTCAACACCCGGATACGGTGAACAAACAACACTAAGCAGCGAATCACCTTACACTATCACTCCCGAACAATCGACTGTCGGTTCAAGTACGGGACGTACATCATCAGGTGAATATACTGTAACACCTCCACGTGTCTCAACACCCGGATACGGTGAACAAACAAC
>JAGJTL010000032.1:5589382-5652901 GCA_022063505.1 Calosoma granatense
GTTAAGTAGCGAAATGCCTTACACTATCACTCCTGAACAATCGACTGTCGATTCAAGTACGGGACGTACCCCATCAGGTGAATATACTGTAACACCTCCACGTGTCTCAACACCCGGATACGGTGAACAAACAACGTTAAGTAGCGAAATGCCTTACACTATCACTCCTGAACAATCGACTGTCGGTTCAAGTACGGGACGTACGCCATCAGGTGAATATACTGAAACACCTCCACGTGTTTCAACACTCGGATACGGTGAACAAACAACACTAAGTAGCGAATCACCTTACACTATCACTCCTGAACAATCGACTCTCGGTTCAAGTACGGGACGTACACCGTCAGCTGAATACAGTGTAACACCTCCACGAGTTTCAACACCCGGATACGGTGAACAAACAACACTAAGTAGCGAATCACCTTACATTATCACTCCCGAACAATCGACTCTCGGTTCAAGTACGGGACGTACACCGTCAGCTGAATATACTGTAACACCTCCACGTGTTTCAACAACCGGATACGGTGAACAAACAACGTTAAGTAGCGAAATGCCTTACACTATCACTCCTGAACAATCGACTGTCGGTTCAAGTACGGGACGTACACCATCAGGAGAATATACTGTAACACCTCCACGTGTTTCAACACCCGGATACGGTGAACAAACAAAGCAAGCAAATGAATCGCTTTATACTATTACTCCTGAACAAACGTCTGTTGGCACCACGCCATTATATACCGTAACTTTTCCTCATGTTACAACTCCAGGTGTGGGTGAACAAGTAACTCTAAGTAGTAAATTCCCATATTCTGTCTCATCTGAACAAGCAACTACTGGTACTACTTTAGCAGGCACTGTTACACCTCCACATATTTCTACACCTGGCGGAAATGAACAAACAACACTAAGTAGTCAAACTCCATACACTGTTATTAATGAACAAACAACTGTTAGTGCAGGTACAAATTATACTGTAGTTCCTAAAGTACCACAAACATCTGACACTATACCGTCAAACGTTAGCGAACAGACAACATCGGGCACAAGCACGGTTTCTCTCGAACAAACAACTGCTACTACCATAACAAGTTATACTCTCGGATCTAAACGAACGACGGTTGAGACTACGTCCGGTTATATGGTTACTACTTTAATTCCGGAAGTAAGTGAGCAAACAATACCAAGCAGTACATCTCCAACGCTGAATTTTACTGCTACTATTCCATCACAAGAATCGACAAGCTCTGTACTTGAACCGGTGTCTACGCGCGGTCCTGAATTAACAACTTTCGTTACCGACAGTAGTGAGAGATTTACAGCCACATCTAAATACACTACGACTAGTACTAGTAGTGTATCAACCACTACAGCAGTACCAATTACATCAGAAACAACAGTCGAGAATGAAACTACAGAACGCTATACGACACCTGGATACACAATTACATCTGAAACTGTAACAGAAGGTTTAGAAATCAGAACGACAGACTTAGAAACAGAATTGACTACTATTACATACGCTGAGTCTTTGACTTCACCCTCCGTGAAACCGTCCCTAACATGCGAACACCAGTCCGATTGTTTAAGTAATGAGACTTGCATTAGAAATAAATGTGTAGATCCCTGTGACTTCTACAAGCCCTGTTTAGAACATATTAGTTGTAAAACTCTTAGCCACGTGCCTGTGTGTCTGTGTCCACTCTTTGGGAGCCAAGTCGTAGTTGATTGTAGAATATTCCCAGGTAATAATATGTTAGAGTTATATTTTCTTTGGGAGTTGACACTTTACGCTCGCACACTTATGGAACAGGAATTTTTATGATGAAGATCATCTACTGTCGCAAGCATGTACCGAACAACACTGCAGCCTCCACTGTTTGCAGTTGCATGAGGCTGAAATCGGAGATTTGACCTCTGGCTACATGTGTTTTATACAAATATATATATTTATATATATTGAAGAAGCGCATGGTCTTTAGCGTACATATACAGTTAGACAATGTCTCTATTCGTGGATAAGGATTATTGTTATTTATGTTTGTATATAGTTTCGATATTGTATAAATGTAAATAGCTTCGTATGGTGTTGGATGATGCCTTTTCACTAGTTAATATTAACACCGTGGTTGCGGATGTGGTGGGCCTAGATGCATGCTTTGTAAATATTGTAAAAAACTTAAAATGCTTTGTCCTTTTATTTCAGCTTGAATTGCTTCAAACATTTGAATATTATGCATTCTAGGTATATAATATGTGTGTAAAAATTTTAAAATGTCATCACTAGTATAAATTGTTTCATTCTAAAATGCACTGTTTACTCTTTAGAGATAAGCTGTACTTCACATTCAGACTGCCCAGCACAACAAGCATGTATTCAAGCGCAATGTCGCAATCCTTGTATTGAATCTAATCCTTGTGATATTCAACAAGATTGCCAAGTATTACACCATCAACCTGTTTGCGTAAAAGGTATGTGATAGTATCATTTGCATTTTACAACAATTTTTCGTTATAAATACCACTTAATTGTTCTAATTTCAGTTTGTCAATGTCAGAAACATTCTGACTGTCGATCCAGTCTCGTTTGTGATGGCTGTAACTGTGTTGCACCACGTAAGTTTTTTCAAATATAAATTTAAGAATTGCATGAAATTATAAACCTGTTTTCTCTGATGTAATATTTATTATGTATGTATGTATGTTGCTTTATAATTTTAGAAGAAGAACCTGTTATAATCACTGGATGCGAGCACTGTCCTCCTGGAGTTCAATGCAATCCAATAACAGGAGCATGTATTAAAGGTCAGTCCAGATTGTCTGGTTTAACATTACCATTATTTTTAGATTTAATGGACAATTATAAAATATGTACAGAGGCGTAGTCAGTAAGGACTATTCCTCTGGTTATAAATTGCATTTTGTGTTGCTGTTTTGTTACCACATGTCATCTAAACAGATTATAATCCTCAACATAATCCTTACATCCTTATTACACACATCGCAGCCGAAGACAAGGAAAACAATATCGTACGTATCAGTTTACATAACATTATTGATTATACATATTATTCATACATACAAATACTGCATTGTTTTATAATATGCATACACATTTTTTATTAGATTTTATAAATATGTAGTTAAATACACAGTACATACCTATATAAATACACAATACCAAAACATGTGCCTATATTCCTACACTTTCACCATTTACTGAAAAATAGCAACACTATACTGCACAGTAGTAGTATTTTTAGTGTGTACATAATAGTATTTAGTAACACTATTGCACTATTTTCTGTAGAATTGAGAAAATATTCTTGATAGATGCTTATATTATGTACATAGAAAGGTACTTATTTCTATGCATGTTAGATTATTGTATAATGTAGAATACATTTAAAATATGAACTTAACTATTCGTAGACATCAAAATTAGTTTCAAAGTTAACACTATTGCTAAAATATACCACCTACATACTGTCAGTTTATGAATTTTGTATTGTAATGTGGGTCTCTTTATGTTAGCATTAGTGGTAATTAAATTAAACAGTTACCATTATTACAACGAAAATATAAATCTCACACAGTAGTTTGTATATATCCATATGTTAATATAGGTATAAAGATGGTATTAACATATGTAGAACTAATAAGTTGTTTGACCTTTCATACAGTCATATAACTATTAATTTCCTGTTAACGTTAACAAATGTAATTTTCTTTTTTGGGATCTAGTAACAGAAATTGGCACAACGACACAAATACCAGCACTAACTGAAACACAGACACAGACTAACATTGCAACACAAGGTGGCGAAGTAGTGACTGCAACTGAAATAGAACTAAGTACTCACACCTCAACTAACACGCCTACTACAGAACCATCTACTGTTACACAGTCAACACAAACTGTTGAACCAGAATTGACACCATTCACTTCAAGTGTAGTAATGACAAGTAAAGAAGCGTATACTTCGGGTACTGGTACTCCATTTACATCAGCTCCCGTCACTGAAGAGAGTAGATTCACTACGAAATCAGCAACAAGACCTGCTGAAACGTCCAGTGTTCCTAATATTGTATTTAGTACGGAGCCTAGTGAAACCTTAACTACAATACCAGTTGGATCGTTGACGGTGCAAACTACAGAACCCATTGAACAACCTGGCACTAAATCTACAGAACAACCTATATCGGAAAGCACAGAAGAAATATTCACACCGATTGAAGCTACAATTACAGAATCAACATATACACAATCTACAACAGGTAATGTTTTATATTCCACAGAACAAACAACTGTATCTTCCAAAGAATTAACAACAGGGGGTACTGCCAGTACAACATCTGAACCAGCAACACATACAATCCTTACCACTGAATCAGAATATGTAACTGAACAAGGTATAACTACATCATCTACAGAGAGTACTACCAGTACTACATCTGAATCAACCACACAGAAATTACTTACTACATCAACTGAATCAGAATTTAGTACACCTGAATCAACAGTAACATCAAAAATTACAAGTGAGTCAGTATCTGCAACTGAACCTGTACTTACAACAGGTTCGGAGCTGGTAACAAAGACTGTGGTCGAAATTAGTACCGAACCTCATACTACACAATCATCTTTAGAATTAACATCTAATCCTGAGGAATTGTTAGAAAAGTCTACTTATAAAGTAAAATTAACAACAGAACCTATTCAGGAAACTATAACACCAGTATCCGAAACTACACAAGAAACAAGTACTGAGTTTAGTTTAACATCGGTACCTTCTGAGATTACGACCCATAAACAAGTAGAAACTACATTTATAGGAACGGAAGAAAGTTCTAAGAGCACGCACTCACTAATTACAAGTGAACCTACTACATTATCTGCGGGAGAAGTTAGTACTCCATTTGTTACTCCCTCGGGTATCACCACACAGACACAAGAACAAACTGTTGCATCGGAGATTTCTTCTACATCAGAAATACCACAAACAACAGTCAAGTCCCGGGAAACAACTATCACAGGTATAACGTCATCTACTCCTTTAGCAGAAGGTACCACCATTCAAATTCCAGTAGAGATTTTCACATCAACACAAGAACAAACAACCGTTACACTACCACCAAAGAATTTAATAAGTACTGCATCCACAGTAACTGACTATGTTACACATGTTGAAACAAGTACTTCCAGCAAAACACAGACAACATCGGAAATACCACAAACAACCCACGCAGTACGTGACACAACTATTTCAGGTACAACGCCATCAACAATTTTGCCAGAAGGTAGCACTTCAGAAATACCAGTCGAAGTTTTCACGCCGACGCAAGAACAAACAACTATTACACTACCACCAAAGAATTTGATAAGCACTGCTTCCACAGTTCCAGAATATACTACGCCTGTAGAGACAAGTTCAGAATCCGTCACAAAGGGAATTCCCGAGGAGACTAGTACTGCAAGAGTATCTACAGAGGGTACAATAATAACAACATTGCTAACAGAAGGTATTACAACAGTTACGGTACCAGTACAGGGTGAAACGACAATTATTACACCAGTAGAGGGTGCAACAAGTACTACAACCGGTGTTTCCGTACCACAATCTACAGCGTCAGGTTCTACAGTTACTTCTCAAGGACTTACAGAATTTACAACCGAAACACTGCGAGAAACAACATATACTACTCCATATGCAGAACAAAGCTCTACATATGTTTCAACCGAAACCGCCCATAAAACAAGTACATCAGTTTCATTTGAAACACAAACCTCCCAACACGTAGGTAGTACCACTGCTAAAGAATTTGCAACTTCTACCGAAATTATTAAAGAAGGCACTAGCACAAGCGCCCAGGAAACTAGTAGTGCTGGTAGTACATTGGTGGCCACCGAGATTTCATTTGAAACACAGACCTCTCAACATATAACTAGTACAACAGCTAAAGAATTTATAACTACGGAAACTATCGTGGAGGGTACTACCTCAGGTGTGAAAGAAACTAGTACTCCTGGTAGTACTTTGTCAGCCACCGAGGTTTCATTCGAAACACAAACTTCTATCGAAAGTATTACGGAAGGCACTACCGCAGGTACCAAGGAAATTAGTACTATGGAGAGTACCGAAGAATCAACAGAAAGAGTTACTCCTGAATCAGGAACTGTTGAAAGTATCACTTCTGTACACTTGTCGACTGCACAAAACACAATAATAGACACTGTAACACCGACTAGCACAGACACTATACAAACAGGCACAGTAGAGACAATATTGGTACCAAGTACACAGACACAAATAGGCACTAATATGACTTGCATCAATAACACCGACTGTCCGTCGTCAGAGGGCTGTCGCAATGGACACTGTGTTAATCTCTGTGCCATTGGAGAAGGCTTTTGTGGAAGTCATACACTATGTTCAGTAGCTAACCACACAGCACATTGTATTTGTTTACCTGGTTCTGACTCCAGCAAGTGTCGAAAAGGTATAACTGATTGTAAATATGTTTGTTTGTAAACAGATCTCATAAGTACGCTTCACAATTTCTCTGTATAAGTAGTATGATTTTATTGTTGTTTTTATTTTAGTTGTATATTTGAAGTAGTTATCCCCGCATGAATATTTAGCGCACTTTAGTTAATGTATATTATTTACATACATATATTACTTTATCAGATGTACAGCAATAGTCAAATCTATTCTTTGTGGTTGAGTCTACGTATATTTGAAATTTGAGTTTACTAATGTGAATAATTAATCAGTAACGTACTAATACACAGAAGCAAATTTCCAATATACGTTTCTAATTATCCATCATGTTAATTTATTACTAAACTCCATATACAGAGCCTGGCATGCCCAAAGCACCACAACCATGTGAGTCGGACTCTGATTGCTTAGAGTCAGAGGCATGTTTCATGGCCGTGTGTCAGGATCCATGTGAATTCACTAATGCCTGTGCTAAGACGGCTAAATGCCAAGCCAAGATGCACAGACCAATTTGTACTTGCCCAATGGGCTACGAAGGAAATCCTGCAGTTAAATGCTTCGTGTCACAGCTATGTAAGATACTAACTATTTCGCCTAATGTACATTTTATATAAAAAATTATCAACACTTTCATTTTTCATCATTCGATCCGTGTTTTAAATGGTACTTGTACAGAGTCATTTCATTTTATTCTGTAAAATAAACAACAAATATAATATCCAATAATCAATAAGTATTTCACAAATCTATCATTTAAAACTCATATCGAATGCAAATTTATACATTCATTGTTTAGATTAGATAATTTGGGTAATGTTTCTAACTGTAAAATACTTATAAATAATGTAAATGAAATATTAGTAACAGATTCTAATTTTACATGCACACACACATATATATTTTCTTTCACTCATACCTATGTAAAATATCTATTCTTTCTCTAAACGCTCTCTTTTCTGCACCCTATCGTGTATAGTGAGTTGCCATCGCAACGAAGATTGTCCATTGACAGAAGCTTGCATTGGAAACGCTTGTCAGCGGCCATGCGATGTACACAACCCTTGTGCACATCATGCTGTATGCATCAACACCAATCATGGGTCAGACTGTAGTTGTGCTGAAGGTTTCCAAGGAAACGGATACATTGGTTGTGTGGAAGGTAATAACACAAATGCTGAAAATGAAATACTTGTCAAAAATTATACCAACAAAATTATCCTAAATTTATTTCTAAACAGTTGCAGTATACAAACCTATATGCCAGTACAATGAGGACTGTCCACCCAATAAACTATGCGATCGACTTAACAGAATATGTATTAGTCCATGCTTCGAAGACTCTTGCGGTGAAAACGCAGATTGTGTGCCTGAAAATAATGCTGCTAAGTGTACTTGTCGACCAGGGTACAGTGGCAATCCATACGTTCAGTGTACTAGAGGTAATAAGATATCACGTTAATAGGTATTTCATTTTGTGTGTACTAAATGTCCATTTTTATATCTGCAGTTAAAGGATGTAGATCGGATAGCGAATGTGAAACATTTGAAGCTTGCGTCAATGGCAAATGTACTTCTCCATGTAACTGTGGACCAGGAGCAATATGCGACGTGTTCAATCACAAAGCTAATTGCAAGTGTCTACCAGGATATGAAGGCAATCCAATAGCAGGCTGCCGTGCACCCACAAATCCTTGTACTCCAAACCCATGTGGCATCAATGCCATGTGCGAAATAGATAACGGAAATCCCATTTGCTTCTGTCCTAAGGGTCTAACTGGAAATCCATTTAAAAAATGCAGTATGTATTTTCTAGATTACTTTGTACATTGCTCGAATTGACATAATTTTATTAAATTCATCTATTTTTTTTCTCTGCAAAGTTCCCGAAGGAGATGAATGCTCACCAAATCAATGTGGACCTAATTCCGGGTGCCGAATTGTAAATAACAAACCTATTTGCTTCTGTTTGCCGGAATACGAAGGAAATCCACCCGCAAAACCATGTGCTCTTCCACAGAACCCATGTGATCCATCGCCCTGTGGACCAAATACTCAATGTACCATACTTAGCAATGGTTTCTCTAAATGTACTTGTTTACCAGGATACTTAGAGAGTCCAAATACGATTAGAGGATGTTTAGAACAACGTAATCCTTGCGAACCAAATCCTTGTGGTCAAGGAGCACAGTGTGATCCTCATCATGAACCAGTATGTTTCTGTCCATCGGGAACAATTGGAAATCCATACCGCAGCTGTAACGAACCAGTGATAACTCCATCTTTGTGCCAACCAGGACCTTGCGGTGTGAATGCTGAATGTTATGTTGTAAACAACCAAGAACAGTGTTTCTGTAAACCACATTATATCGGTGATGCTTACTCTGGATGTCGTGCACATCCTGAGAACGCTTGTATCCCAAATCCATGTGGACCAAACACGTTATGCGTTATCACACCACAAGGACATTCTATGTGTCAATGCCCAGATGGAGTTAAAGGTGATCCAACAAGTCCAGAAGGTTGTCACGGTTACGAGTGTTTAGTTGACGATGATTGCAATGACCATCAAGCATGCATGGGCTACAGATGTAGAGATCCATGTCCAGGCTCATGTGGAATTAATGCGAACTGCCGTTGTGAGAAACATCATCCGGTGTGCACATGTAATCCTGGATTAACTGGTAATCCATTGGTTAAATGCTACACGATACCTCCACTCTTACCGGGAAAAAATCCTTGTATGCCTTCACCATGTGGACCAAATACCGTGTGCCAAGTTATGAAAGATCGTGCTGTCTGCTCTTGTATGCCTGATTTCCAAGGAGATCCACAGTTCGGTTGCCATCCTGAATGTGTATTGAATTCTGATTGCCCAGGCAACAAAGTTTGTTGGGATAACCAGTGCAAAAATCCATGTAAAATGGGAATTATTTGTGGCGTGAATGCGAAATGTTCTGTAGACAATCATGTTGCTACCTGTACTTGTCCTCCAGATTTCTTTGGAGATCCATTCTTCCAGTGTGTTCCAATGCGTAAGTTACATTTTCGTTGATACTTTGTAAGCCATTTAGTTGTTTTAAAATATTAAACATGAACTTTTTATTTGTAGCATACCTACCTCCACAAGCCAATGTATCCAGACCTTGTCAACCGTCTCCTTGTGGCCCAGAGTCCGAATGTAGTGTATATGGTACTGAAGTGGCAATCTGTGATCCATGCATGGGACCCAACAGACATTTGGATCCACGGTGCAGGCCAGAATGTCTCACTAACGCAGACTGTCCATTCAACAAGGCTTGTCTGAATCAAGTGTGCAGAGATCCATGTCCAGGATCTTGTGGAGTTAATGCGCAATGTACAGTTGTTTATCATACACCAATCTGCAGTTGTTTGCCAGGCTTTTATGGAAATGCATTTGAATATTGTTCACCACCAACAGAAAGTAAGTTACAGCACTTATTATTATATCAATTAACTAAATGAAAACATTTATTTCAGTTTCAGAACCGAAACCTACTACTTGCCAAAACATACAGTGCGGTTCAAACGCACTTTGTAAACAAGCAAACAATACATTGTCGTGTATGTGTAAACCAGGATTCTTCGGTAACCCATGGTTGGCTTGCCGGCCAGAATGTGTACTGAACACTGAATGTCCATTTAACAAAGCGTGTATCAGCAATAAATGTCGGGATCCATGTGCAGGAGCATGTGGTGTCAATGCACAGTGTGATATTATCAATCACGTGCCAGTTTGTTACTGTCCAGCTGATTTCAGTGGAGATCCGTTTGTTTCCTGTTATCCCTTCCGTCCTATACCACCTACAGCTATTGGAAAACCGATCAATCCATGCGATCCATCGCCTTGCGGTCCTTACAGCAGATGTCTGGTGTCTCACCAAGGATATGCTACCTGCTCTTGTTTACCAGGATACAAGGGAGTTGCTCCAACATGTAAACCCGAATGTATTGTTAGCTCTGAATGTCCACAAACTCAAGCTTGTATGAATCAGAAATGTATAGACCCTTGCCCTGGAACATGTGCCGTGAACGCTCAGTGTATTGTTATCAATCATAATCCAATCTGCAGTTGTCCACCTGGATATGAAGGAGACCCATTTTCCAACTGTGTTCTGCCTATTGTAGAGCTAGAACCGAAAAGACCAGAAAATCCTTGTGTTCCGTCACCGTGTGGTCCTAATTCAATTTGTCAAATTAAGCGGGGACGTCCTGTTTGTTCTTGCATTGCTAATTACATTGGAAATCCACCAAATTGTCGTCCAGAATGCGTTATCAGTCAAGAATGTCCTCAAGACAAGGCTTGCGTTAAGGAGAAATGTATCAATCCATGTGCAGGAAGCTGTGGACAAAATGCAAAATGCAATGTGGTCAATCATACTCCATTCTGTAGCTGCCTACCAGGTTTTGAAGGAGATGCTTTCATTGAATGCTCTAGGATTCAAGAAAGTAAGTATTTTTATACCGGAAATAGTATTTCTTATTTTATATTTTCCTTGAGTTATTGTCAGTAACTAATGTTATTTATAATTTATCTTCAGAAGTATCTAGTCCGTGTTCACCATCACCATGTGCAGACAATGCACAATGTACGGAACAGAATGGTATTGCTAGATGTACATGCATTCCACCATACATTGGCAACCCGTATACCGGCGGCTGTAAACCAGAGTGTATTATCAATTCTGACTGTGCAAGCAATATGGCTTGTGTATCTCAGCACTGCAGAAATCCATGCCAGGGACTGTGTGGAACCAATACAGAATGTAGTGTAGTGAATCATATACCAGTATGTACTTGTCTCCCTGGATATGAAGGCAATCCATTTACTTCTTGTCGTCAAGAGCCTGTTACATGTAGATATTTCATTCTAATTTATATATACATTATGTCAAGAGATTTTTTTAAATAATCATTTTGTTTTATAGTACAACCAGCACTAAACCCATGTGAACCTTCTCCCTGTGGTCCAAATAGCATTTGCCGTATAAGTAACGGTCATCCAGTGTGTTCTTGCCAAACTGGATACCTTGGATCTCCACCATCTTGCAGACCTGAATGTACTGTTAGCTCCGAATGTCCACAAAACAAAGCGTGCATTAACTTGAAATGTCAGGATCCTTGTGTTGGAGTTTGTGGTTTAGACGCTCGTTGTCAAGTTGTAAATCATAATCCAATATGCAGTTGTCCATTTAACTTTGTTGGTGATCCATTTATTCGATGCATCAAAGAAAGTAAGTTATTTGATTTTATAACTATATAAACGTATTTGCTAATGTTAGAGGTAGGTCATTTAATGGTAATTAATATTTTCTGAATAGCACCGAAACCAGTAGAAATTAAACCTACGAATCCTTGTATACCGTCCCCATGTGGACCCAACTCTGAATGCCGTGTCGTCGATTCGAGACCAGTATGTTCTTGTTTGATGGGAATGTTGGGAATACCGCCAAACTGCCGTCCAGAATGCGTCATACATCAGGATTGTCCATCTTACTTAGCATGCGTGAATAACAAGTGTCGCGACCCATGCGCCGGCTCTTGTGGCATCAATGCTCAGTGTACTACACAGAACCATCGACCCATATGTTCGTGTATGCCAGGATATGAAGGTGATCCATTCTCTGCTTGCAGTCTCATCCAAGGTAGGAATATTTTTTGCATATGCATGTTACTCTTTATTCTCTAGGGTTGTGAACGAGTGTTATGATTTATAAAATGTTGTACTTCATCTGTAAATATTCAAGTGAATCAGAACACTGATTGTACATATCCTGTTGAATTTACATTTGTCTACACATGTAAATATACAATTATAGTCGCTGTTCCCCAAGTAACTCAAGAGCCGTGTCACCCAAGTCCCTGCGGACCCAATGCAGTGTGCACTGCACATAACTCTGTAGGCGCTTGTAAATGTTTGCCCGATTTCTTCGGAGATGCGTACACAGGCTGTAGACCAGAATGTGTACAGAACAGCGACTGTCCCCGAAACAGAGCTTGTTTGAATAGAAAATGTCGCGACCCGTGCCCTGGTAGTTGTGGTGTAAATAGCATATGTAATGTTATTAGCCATGCACCAGAATGTTTGTGTAAACCTGGCTACACAGGAAATCCACTGATTGCTTGCAGACAACACATAGAACCGAGTAAGATTCATTTATCAATGACCCATCGCAATTCATTCTCTAAATATTTGCCTTTAAATTTATAGTATATTTTGAAGAAGAACAACCACCATTGTATGTAAACCCTTGTCAACCATCACCTTGCGGCCGTTACAGTATTTGCCGTTCAAATAATGACAGACCCGTATGTTCTTGTCAAGCCGGTTATTTGGGTGCCCCACCAAACTGCCGGCCAGAATGTATTATAAATTCAGAATGTCCTCAGAACAAAGCATGCTTGAAAAACAAATGTCAAGACCCTTGTCCCGGCACATGTGGTGTGAACGCACAATGCCGAGTAGTGAATCATAACCCAGTATGCAGTTGTACCTCTGGCTATACTGGTGATCCATTTGTTTTATGCACGCAGGAAGAAAGTAAGACTTGCGTTTGTAAATAGCTTACCATCTACCTACTGCATGTGCTTACATTATTTTTAGAACGACCTGTAGTATTTGAAGAATCTAAAAACCCCTGTATACCATCCCCATGTGGCCCGTACTCTACTTGCCGAGTTGTTGGCAGTCGTCCAGCATGTTCTTGTCTAGCAAGTTACACTGGGCGCCCACCATACTGCAGACCTGAATGTGTAATAAACGCAGATTGTCCCATGCACAAAGCGTGTCAAAACACACGATGCTATGATCCTTGCGCTGGATCGTGTGGTCTCAATGCCGAATGTACAGTTGTAAAACATTCCCCTGTATGTACTTGTAAAGCTCGATACACTGGAGATCCATTTGCGGGTTGTCGTGTTATTGAAGAATGTAAGTTGTCCCGATTATTGCTGTATTCTTAATCTCTAACCATATAGTTGTAAAAAGAACTAATTACGACTGACATAATATCTCATAACTATATATCTATAAGTATGCGAATTCAATGGTGATTTTATCACTATTATTCAATCCACGATGATTGAAGGCATAGAAATCTAACCCAGGGTTGAAAATAATTATTTAATAATCGATTAAACGGACGCTAACAAATTAATCAACTTTGATTTTAAAAACTTACATAAGTATAAAACTTTTCAGTACCGGTCGAAGTGCCAAGAAATCCTTGTAATCCATCACCTTGCGGTTCAAATGCTGAATGTAGAGAAAGAAATGGAGCCGGGTCTTGTACATGTTTACCCGAATACTTCGGTGACCCATACACAGGCTGTAGACCTGAATGCGTACTAAATACTGACTGCGCCAGAAACAAGGCATGTCTGAATAACAAATGTCTTAATCCATGCCCAGGGACATGTGGCATTAATGCCGAATGTCATGTCAATAATCATGCTCCTGCTTGTACATGTCTATCTGGCTATACAGGAAATCCATTACGCTCTTGCCATCCGATACCTTTGCCAAGTAAGATTTCTTATCTCTTAATTCATTTACTCTGTTCTTGCATCACTTTCATTACTATTTATTCGAATATCTAGCTGTAACTGAAGCGCCCATTAGACAACCATGTCAACCATCACCCTGTGGCCCATATAGCCAGTGCAGGGTGATCAATGGACACGCTGTCTGCTCATGTCAAGATAAGTACATCGGAGTGCCGCCTGCATGTCGACCTGAATGCATGATCAGTGCTGATTGTCCACAGGATAAAGCCTGCATTGGCCAGAAATGTCAGGACCCGTGTCCGGGCACTTGTGGTCTTAATGCTCGCTGCCAAGTGGTCAATCACAATCCTATTTGCAGTTGTAAGACTGGATTCACTGGTGATCCATTTGTCAGATGTACACCAGAAGAAAGTAAGCTTTAACTACATATATTGCTTATTCTCTCTATGACTATACTGCTCTATAACTTCTTGACTATCATCTTGCATGTTTTCATATTTTAGAGCGCCCTATTGCAGAAGTGCCGAGTGGAAATCCCTGTATACCTTCTCCATGTGGACCTTACTCTCAGTGCCGTGTTGTTGGAAACACACCGGCTTGTTCATGTTTACCTAACTATATAGGTCGTGCACCAAATTGTCGCCCTGAATGTACTATAAATGCTGAATGCCCCGGAAATCTAGCTTGTCAGAATGAACGTTGTAAAGATCCATGCCCAGGTTCTTGTGGCCCCTATTCTACTTGTCGAGTTGTTGAACATTCTCCCATATGTACTTGCGTGTCAGGATACACCGGTGATCCTTTCGCCAGATGTGTTCTGATTCCATGTAAGCGTTTGTTGTTATAATTTCCGATATAGTATTATAGTTGTATAAAACTGTTTTCCTTATTATCGTAAACTTTTTAGTTACTCAACCTGTTGAAACTCCACAAAACCCATGTGAACCATCACCGTGTGGAGCAAACGCGATTTGCAAAGAACGTAACGGTGCCGGTTCTTGTGTATGTTTACCTGAATATTACGGGGATCCTTATTCCGGTTGTAGACCGGAATGTATATTAAACACTGACTGCGCCAGAGATAAAGCATGTATCAGTAACAAATGCCGAGATCCCTGTCCCGGTACTTGCGGCTTAAACGCTGAATGCCGAGTCAACAACCATGCTCCATCATGTTTCTGTTTGCAAGGATATACAGGAAATCCGCTTACATCATGCCATCGACCTCCAACCAGTATGTTCTTCTCTTTCTTTATCTCACTATGTCTATCTTAGGCTATGTTTTATCTTGTTTTTCTTTTCACGCTATAGTCATAACTGAAGAAAAATCAGTAGACCCCTGTCAACCATCACCCTGCGGCCCATATAGCCAGTGCAGGGTGGTCAATGGACACGCTGTCTGCTCATGTCAAACAAATTACATCGGTGTTCCACCTGCATGTCGACCTGAATGCATGATCAGTGCTGACTGTCCACAAGATAAAGCCTGCATTGGCCAAAAATGCCAGGACCCGTGTCCGGGCACTTGCGGTCTGAATGCTCGTTGTCAAGTGGTCAATCATAATCCTATTTGCAGTTGTAGTCCAGGATTTACTGGAGATCCATTTATCAGATGTATCCCAGAAGAAAGTAAGCTTGGTATTCTCTTCTGCCAACTATTTATTCTGATATGTTCATTCTAACTTTTACTTATTCTTATCTTGTGCATGTTCATTACTTTTTAGAACGTCCTCTACCAGAAACGCCTAGTGGAAACCCTTGTGTACCTTCACCTTGCGGTTTGAACTCTCAGTGTCGAGTTGTAGGCAATACGCCGGCCTGTTCATGTTTGCCTAATTATATAGGTCGCGCTCCCAACTGTCGCCCAGAATGTTCTATAAATGCTGAATGCCCTGGCAATTTGGCTTGCGTAAATGAACGATGCAAAGATCCTTGCCCAGGATCTTGCGGTGTTCACGCAAATTGCGTTGTAATTAAGCATGCTCCAGTCTGTTCTTGTATAACTGGTTACTCAGGAGATCCATTTGCTGGATGTTCACTCATCCCAAGTAAGCAAATCATGTATATTATCTGATTAAATTACAAGTTAACAAGTAATAGTCCAATCTCTACCATCTTATGACTGTATTACATGAATTTTCAGTTATTCAACCGGTAGAAGAAGAACGAAATCCGTGCAATCCATCTCCTTGCGGTGCAAATGCCATTTGTAAAGAACGTAATGGTGTTGGTTCTTGTGCATGTCTACCAGAATATTTTGGTGATCCTTATACAAGCTGTAGACCCGAATGTGTTACAAACTCAGACTGCTCCCGTGATAAATCATGTACAAACAACAAATGTAGAGACCCATGCATTGGAACATGTGGCATTAGCACAGAGTGTCGTGTCAGCAATCATGCACCTTCTTGTACATGTCTGCCTGGATACAGCGGAAACCCTGCAATTGCTTGTCATATCATACAAGAACCTAGTAAGACTTATTCTTTTCAGATCTCAATATATCTATATGTCTATATGTACAATATTTCTGACATCCTTTTCATTTTTTCATCTAGCTGTAACTGAAGCTCCATTTAGAGATCCATGTCAGCCATCACCCTGTGGCCCATATAGCCAGTGCAGGGTGATCAACGGACACGCTGTCTGCTCTTGTCAAGCAAATTACATCGGAAGTCCTCCTGCATGTAGACCTGAATGCATGGTCAGTGCTGATTGTCCACAGAACAGTGCTTGCATTAACCAAAAATGCCAGGACCCATGTCCTGGCACTTGTGGTATCAATGCTCGATGCCAAGTGGTGAATCACAACCCTATCTGTAGCTGTTCTCCTGGATATACAGGAGAACCATTTGTTCGATGCATTCCAGAAGAAAGTAAGCTTGGACATTATCCTGCTTTATCATTATCTATTTCTCTTATACAAAATCTTATTCTTACATCTTCTCTTTTATGCATGTTATCATTATTTTTCTAGAACGACCTCTGCCAGAAGTTCCTAGCGGAAACCCCTGCGTTCCTTCTCCGTGTGGCCCCAACTCACAATGCCGTGCTGTTGGAAATACTCCAGCTTGTTCTTGTCTGCCAAACTACATTGGCCGTGCACCCAACTGTCGCCCTGAATGTAATATAAATGCGGAATGCCCCGGCAACTTAGCTTGCCAGAATGAACGTTGTAAAGACCCATGTCCTGGTTCTTGCGGACCCCATACTACTTGCCTAGTTGTTAAGCACGCACCTGTATGTCATTGTGTTAGTGGTTACACTGGCGACCCATTCTCTGGTTGTTTCCCCATTCCGCAAAGTAAGAATATTTGTTGCTCTAATTGTCATTTTGTATAAATTGGTAAACCTACATGATGTTTACTGTGATATTAATTGTTCCTGTTGTTTCAAGTTCCAGTGCCAACTGAAGGACCACGAGATCCTTGTAAACCATCTCCATGTGGTGCAAATGCAATTTGCAAGGAACGCAATGGTGCAGGCTCTTGCACATGTTTACCGGAATATTTCGGTGATCCATACTCAGGCTGTAGACCGGAGTGCGTCACTAATTCTGACTGTGATCGATCAAAGGCTTGTTTGAACAACAAGTGCAAGGATCCATGCCCAGGCACATGTGGAATTAATGCTATTTGTAGGGTAGTAAATCACGCTCCATCATGCACATGTTTGCCAGGCTACACTGGTAATCCACTCACATCTTGCGCTTTGGAAGAAGCAGGTAAGAGCTGATTCAATTTTCCTCTTTCTCTGTTTTTAATTTAATGTATACTTTTATATATTTCTCGATATCATCTTTATTCTTACTTACTCTTTTTGGAACTCAGTTGTTGCTGAACCTCTTGGCAATCCTTGCCAACCATCCCCTTGTGGTCCAAACAGTCAATGTCGTGAAATCAACGGACATGCAGTCTGCTCTTGTCAAACTGGTTACATTGGTTCTCCTCCTACGTGTAGACCTGAGTGTGTTGTCAGTTCTGAATGTCCCCAAGATAAAGCATGTGTAAATAAGAAATGTGGAGACCCTTGTCCTGGTACCTGTGGAATAAACGCTAGATGCATGGTAGTTAACCACAATCCAATCTGTAGTTGTACAGCGGGTTACATTGGTGATCCATTTGTACGCTGTTTTAAAGCAGAACGTAAGATTTCTTTTCTTGCTACTTATATATTTGATATCTCTTTGTTCTATATGAATCTCAGAGATATATCTGCAACAAGATACTAACCAGTTATTTCTTTAGTACCTGTACCACCTAAAGATCTTGGCAATCCATGTGATCCATCGCCTTGTGGACCGAACTCTCAATGTAGAGTTATAGGCACACAGCCAGCTTGTTCATGTCTGCCAAATTATATTGGTCGCGCACCGAACTGTAGACCTGAATGTACTCTGAACGCGGAATGTCCGAGCAACTTGGCCTGTGTCAACGAAAAGTGCAGAGATCCATGTCCGGGAACATGTGCAACATTCGCTAAATGTACCGTTGTCAGTCACAACGCAGTATGTTCTTGTTTGCCTGGATACATCGGCGATGCAAGCACTTCTTGTACACCGGCACCTGCTCCAAGTATGATTCAAAAATAATTATAATTAAATGTTCCTACCTTCACATACACATAATTCTATTTACAGCTACGGAACGAGCTCCACCTTCAACACCTTGTTTCCCATCTCCATGTGGCCCTAATGCCGAATGTCGCGAGAAGAATGGCGCAGGAGCATGCATTTGTTCTCCAGGATATTTCGGTGATCCGTATGACAGCAACAGAGGCTGTAGGAGAGAGTGTGAAGATAACAAGGACTGTGCTCCTACTTTAGCTTGCGTTGGATATAAATGTGTCGACCCATGCCCTGGAACATGCGGTACTTTTGCAATCTGTCAGACTGCCAATCATATTCCTGTATGTACTTGTCCAGAAGGATTTACTGGAGATCCATTTTTCCAGTGTAAAGAAATTCCAGTCACACGTAAGTAATATTTGTTTTTATCGTTATAAAAGATTTGTATTTATTTTTTTAACTTATTATATAGAAATACCACGATTGCCAGAAGACCCATGCCAACCATCACCTTGCGGACCTAACAGCCAGTGTAAAAATGTTAATGATCAAGCCGTATGTTCATGTTTGCCAACTTACATTGGTAGTCCTCCACAATGTAGACCAGAATGTATCGTCAGTTCTGAATGTCCACTGAACAAAGCTTGCGTGAATCAGAAATGTGCAGACCCATGTCCAAATACTTGTGGTCTAGGCGCGCAATGCACAACAAAAAATCACAATCCAATATGTGCTTGTCCACATGGATTTACTGGCGATCCATTTACAAGATGTTCACCTCAACGTATGTTGTTCACTTCAACGTATAATACATAAGTAGCACTAACCTTTCACAATTTCTCATATATTTTTAGCTGTGGAAATAGAACCAGAACCAACTGAAAGAACACCATCATGCTATCCATCACCTTGTGGACCAAATTCACAATGTCAGATGATTGGTGGCAATCCTGCCTGCTCATGTTTACCAGACTACATTGGCACACCACCAAACTGTCGACCAGAATGTATTCTCAGTTCAGAATGTGCTAGTCAACTTGCATGCATAAACCAGAAATGTCGAGACCCTTGTGCCGGATCTTGTGGCGCAAATGCAAGATGTCACGTTCTCAATCACATTCCTGTGTGCTCATGTGAAGAAAGATACACGGGTGACCCATTCACTCAGTGTGTATTAGTACCACCTAGTAAGTTTTCACCTTTCATCATTATATATATTTTGAACGAAATTTTATTTACTTCATATTTTCTTTAGCCACAGTTGCACCTGAAGTATTAGATCCATGCAACCCATCTCCATGTGGACCAAATACACAATGCAGAGATGGAGTGTGCACATGTCTACCAGAATACATTGGTAACCCGTATGAGAGCTGCAGACCAGAATGTGTCCTGAGTACGGAATGTGATCGTGCTAAGGCATGTTTGAGAAACAAATGCAGAGATCCCTGCCCAGGAACATGTGGCCAGAATGCTCAATGCGACGTTATTAATCATATACCTGTATGCTCTTGTCCTGAAGGATACACAGGCGATCCATTCTCAATCTGTCGCGTTATGGAAATACTTCCACCTGCGTCCAAAATCGATGTATGCAGTCCATCACCTTGTGGGCCTAACAGTCAATGTAAAAACATCAATGAACATGCTGTGTGTTCATGTCTTCAAGGATATGTCGGATCTCCACCAATCTGCAGACCGGAGTGTATTGTCAGCGCTGAATGTCCACCAACAAAAGCTTGCGTCAATCAGAAATGTACAGATCCTTGCCTTGGTTCATGTGGTCTCCGAGCTCGCTGTGAAGTAATCAATCACAGTCCAATCTGCAGTTGTGGTGAAGATCAAACCGGCGATCCATTCCAAAGTTGTAATCCAATTCCACCGCCACCTGTTATCCAACCAATTGAAACAGATCCTTGCAGTCCATCGCCATGTGGTCCTAACTCTATGTGTCAGAACATCAACGGTATTCCATCTTGTCAATGCGCAAAGGATTATATCGGTCATCCACCCAACTGTAGACCAGAATGCGTTATTAATCCTGATTGTCCAAGTACCAAAGCTTGTATTCGCAATAAGTGCGTAGATCCTTGTCCAGGCAGTTGCGGTGCTAACGCTGAATGTCGAATAATCGCTCATGCAGTCAGTTGTACATGTTCATCAGGATACACTGGAAATCCGTTTGTTCAATGTATTTTTCAACAACGTAAGTTGATATTATCACAAATAAGCCCGCATCAAGTTTCACATATATATTTTTATTGCAGAAGAAGTCGTTAATCCTTGCGAACCATCACCTTGTGGAGCGAACGCTGAGTGCAAACAGCGAAACGGTGCAGGAGCTTGCTCTTGTATTGCTGATTATCATGGAAATCCTTATGAAGGTTGCCGACCAGAATGTGTACTAAGCGCCGATTGTCCAACGAACAAAGCTTGTATTAGGAACAAATGTGCTGACCCTTGTCCAGGAATTTGCGGTCAGTTCGCCCAATGTTCAGTAATAAACCATGTACCAACGTGCACATGTAATCCGGGTTACATTGGAGATCCGTTTACATCATGCAAAATTCAACCACCACCTGGTAAATATATTTACCTATATTTTAATCCACCTGTATCTATTATTGCTACAACGCTTCTATATGAATATTAAATAATATTTCAGTTACTGAGCCAACCGTCATCGATCCATGCAATCCTTCACCCTGTGGACCAAACAGCCAGTGTCGAAATGTTAACAGTCAAGGGGTTTGCTCTTGTCTGCCAGAGTTTACTGGATCACCACCGAATTGTAGGCCGGAATGTGTTGTGAATTCGGAGTGTCCTCAAAATAGAGCGTGCCATAAATTCAAATGTGCCAATCCTTGCACAGGCACATGCGGTGTCAGTGCTAAATGTGAAGTAATTAATCATCATCCGATTTGTAGCTGTCCGCCTACATTAACGGGAGATCCATTCGTTAGATGTTACGAAGAACCCGGTAATTTGTCTATTGTTATGACATTTTGTGAAATGTGTATTTTTCATTATAATTCAAGTGTATAATAAATGCGGATTTCTTGTTTTTCAGTTGCCCCAGCACCAGCACCAAAACCAGTCGATCCTTGTATACCATCACCATGTGGTCCTAATTCACAGTGTAGAAATATTAACGATCAGCCTTCCTGCTCATGTCTACAAAATTATGTCGGATCGCCACCAAATTGTCGCCCAGAATGTGTTGTAAACACAGACTGTCCTTCGCAAATGGCTTGCATTACTGAAAAGTGTCGGGATCCATGTCCCGGATCTTGTGGGTTCAATGCAGAATGTAGAGTGCAAAACCATATCCCAACATGTACTTGCGTCGCTGGTTTTGTTGGAGATCCATTTACACAATGTTCTCCAAAGAAAGGTACACATAGCCACTTGAAATATTATATTGTTGTATTTTCATAAATTATAATATATGAACAACTTTACAGAAAAAGTGGAACCAGTTGAAACAGATCCTTGCAACCCATCACCTTGCGGTGCTAATGCCGAATGCCGAGACGGAATATGCACATGTACTAGAAATTTCTTCGGTGACCCGTACGTTAACTGCCGACCTGAATGTACTATAAACACTGAATGTTCACCAAACAAAGCATGCAGCAATCAGAAATGCATTGATCCCTGCCCAGGAACATGCGGCCAAAATGCCCAGTGTAGTGTTATAAACCATATTCCTACATGCAGTTGTCCACAAGGATTGGAAGGAGATCCTTTCATTGCTTGCAGACCAATCATAGTGCCAGGTACATTATTCCCTACAACTAAATACTAGCAAAGCTATATGTATTCGTATGTAATTCTTCTTTTCAACACTTATATTAATTATTACAGAAACTCCACGAGAACCATGCAGTCCATCACCATGTGGTCCAAACAGTATTTGCAAGGTTGTAAACAGTGTGGCTGTGTGCTCATGTCAACCAGGTCAAATAGGAAGTCCACCAGCCTGTCGACCTGAATGTATTGTAAGTGCGGAATGTCCACTGACTGAGGCCTGTCTGAACAACAAATGTGTGGATCCATGTCCTGGAACATGCGGCCAGAGTGCACGCTGCCAAGTTGTCAATCACAATCCAATATGTAGCTGTGCGCAAGGAAATACAGGGGATCCTTTCTCTCGATGCTATCCAATTCCAGGTAACATAATTTCTTTCATAGAAAATATATTTATCTCCTTCATTGGAAGAAGCTTTATATATTTAATATTTTATTTTTTCTTTTAGTGGAAACTACACCAACACGACCAGTGAATCCGTGCGTTCCGTCGCCGTGCGGTCCGAATAGTGATTGTCAGGTCCGAGGGGAAAGTCCCGCCTGCTCTTGCTTAGCGCAGTTTATCGGTACGCCGCCTAACTGTAGGCCCGAGTGTACAATAAATCCGGAGTGTCCGAGTCAGTTCGCGTGTATCAATCAAAAGTGTAAAGATCCGTGTCCGGGTTCGTGCGGTGCTAACGCGGAATGTACAGTAGTGAATCACAACGCAATGTGCACATGCAGCTCTGGACACACTGGCGATCCGTTCTCAGCCTGCGTTCCTGTACCAGGTAGGACAATTCTATACACAATAATATGCATGATATTGTTACCATCTGGTATTAATACACACAGGAGATTTAGTAATTTAAAAGTTGTTATATCGTCATTCATAAATTCGCTTTTTAATATCGGAGAACTAGAAATAGTAAATACTTTTTAAAAAAACAAAAGTTCAATTAGTATTCAAAAATAACGAATCGAGGTGATTCTGCATAAAATAGTTAATTTGTATTTCCAATTATATTTTATGTTTCATTTCAAATGATGTATCAGTGGCAGACTCAGGATTTTGTGTCATAAATACTGGGTTTATATCCATTACTTCTTTTACACATACATTTAACCTTTAAAAAGGTGCCATTAGCAACTAATTTCTTTGTCAAGAAGTACAACAACCCTCTTGACGACCGCCTGTGTCGGCCACTGTGATATATGCAACATATGGTGTTCAATTTTCGATTTTAAAAGTCATTGTTGATTTTAAACTGATAATTTTAACTTCACTAGCCGCATTTAAATTATACACTCAAATTACACACGTAGAATTTGATATATAATCGCGCTATATTATAACATTCAATATTTTAACTTCGTTCTCCAATGTGTGCGAACTAAATACATTTGAATAAAATATAGTAATGTGGATAAATGACTTCAATAATTTTTTATTATATATTTAACAAAAACTTACAAGAACAAATGTTAATGTATTATTAATCATATAGTAAATATTTTTATGAATTACAATTATTTAAGTCATTTATTTTATTTGCATGTATGCATGCATGTAGGCTTGCAATGGAATTACGCTTAGCTGATATAACGGGGACTCACAAGGTAGGTTTTGAGTCCCCCAACATGATCAACAGAGCTTCAGCTGCAATATAATATCATTCAAACCACCCATAATGAACAAACCACATTTTACCATGCGCTAAACAATTAAACATCTAACTTAACCATGACTTATCCGCTGTACAATAAACAAATCGCTTATATTAAAAGGAAGGGCATTCCTTAATGCAGTAACAATATTAAACATTAGTACAAAACCACCCATATTTTATAGTTCATACGTACCCAATCGAACGATTCGACCCCTGCAACCCCTCCCCCTGCGGTGCCAATGCCATCTGTAAACAACAAAATAACGCCGGATCATGTACTTGTCTACCCGAATATACTGGAAACCCATACGAAGGTTGTCGTCCAGAATGCGTACGAAACTCCGACTGTCCATCAAACCGTGCCTGCATACGAAACAAATGTCAGGACCCCTGCCCTGGTACTTGTGGCCAAAACGCTGATTGCCAAGTGATTAATCACGTACCTAGATGTACATGCCATGTAGGATACATTGGCAACCACTACCAATACTGTAACATCCAACCAGTAGAACGTAAGACTGAACCCATGTAACCTACTGTAAGAGTGAAATCTAACATAGATTTATTTAGTACTAAAACCAGAACCGCTCAACCCATGTCAGCCATCGCCCTGCGGACCAAACAGTCAATGCCGTGAAGTGAATGAACAAGCTGTATGTTCTTGTCTGCCCACTTATACCGGAAGTCCCCCGTACTGTAAACCTGAGTGTGTTGTCAGTTCTGAATGCCCTCTGAACAGGGCTTGCGTCAACCAGAAATGCGTAGATCCCTGCCCAGGCACATGTGGCCTTAATGCTAAATGTACAGTTATAAACCACAGTCCAATCTGCAGTTGCCAATCTAGTTACACCGGCGATCCATTCACAAGATGCTACCCTGTTCCTCGTAAGTATTTCTTGCTATATGTGAAGAAATATAAATCTCATACTGTTTATCACATTACCATTTAGCTCCCCCACCACAAAGAGACGAAATAATTGTTACCGATCCCTGCGTACCATCACCTTGCGGACCAAACTCTGAATGTAGAAATTTGGGAGGAACTCATGCCTGTTCTTGTTTGACTAATTATGTTGGTAGTCCACCGAACTGTAGGCCAGAATGTACTATTAATCCAGACTGTCCCAGCAACCATGCTTGTATAAAACAGAAATGTAGAGATCCATGCCCTGGTTCCTGTGGTATTGGTGCACAGTGCAATGTTATTAATCACACACCAGTATGTACTTGTCCACAAGGATTTACAGGTGACCCATTCAACAACTGTTTCCCAAAACCAGTGGAACGTGAGTTCAACCGATATATGCCATTCATAACAAAATATTAAATATATATCTTTTACAGCCGTTATTGTAGAAACAGACCCATGCAATCCTTCACCTTGTGGCTCTAATGCTCAGTGTAGAGATGGCATATGTACATGTCTACTTGAATATCAAGGTGACCCGTACAACGGTTGTCGACCGGAATGCGTACTTAGCTCAGATTGTCCCAGAAACAAAGCTTGTATGAGAAATAAGTGTACCGATCCCTGCCCTGGAACGTGCGGACAAAACGCTCAGTGCGATGTTGTCAACCACATACCGATGTGCAGTTGCCCACAAGGTTTAACTGGAAATGCATTTATCGAATGTAGACCAGTGCCTGGTAAAATATTTTCATAATTCAGTACTTCATTTCAGCTAAATATATTGATTTATTTACTAGCTCCCGTCACTATTAATCCATGTCAACCATCACCCTGCGGACCTAACAGTCAATGTCGCGAAATAAACGGACAAGCAGTGTGCTCATGTGTACCTGGATACATAGGTAGCCCACCAACTTGCAGACCCGAGTGTGTAGTTAGCTCAGAGTGCGCTCTCAATGAAGCGTGTGTTAATCAAAAATGTCTAAATCCGTGCCCTGGAACATGCGGAATTGGTGCTAAATGTCAAGTTGTAAATCATAACCCCATTTGTAGTTGTCCACCCAGATATACAGGCGATCCTTTCATCAGATGTCAGCCTATTCGTAAGTTCATGCAAGTCAATAGATTTGTACCAATTGTTTACCTATTCATTATGTAGCTGAATCTCCACCTCCACCAATCAACCCCTGCCAGCCTTCGCCATGTGGACCAAATGCCCAATGTCGTGTAGCTGGAGACTCGCCATCTTGCTCTTGTTTATCTGGATTTATTGGTTCTCCACCCAACTGCCGACCTGAATGTGTTAGTAACGGTGAATGTGCAACACACTTAGCCTGCATTAATCAAAAATGTCGTGACCCCTGCCCTGGCACATGTGGCGCAAATGCTGAGTGTCGTGTTGTAAGCCACACACCGAATTGCATATGTGTCGTGGGATTTGTTGGTGATCCATTCACCCAATGTACCCCTCAACAACAACCACAAATTCAGGAAAAAACGACTCCATGCATTCCATCACCATGTGGTGCCAATGCAGTGTGTAGAGAACAAAACGGTGCCGGATCTTGCACATGTTTGCCTGAGTACATTGGTAACCCGTATGAGGGTTGCCGACCTGAATGTGTACTTAACTCTGATTGTCCTTCAAACCGAGCTTGTATAAGAAATAAGTGTCAAGATCCTTGCCCTGGTACTTGTGGCCAAAATGCTGACTGCCAAGTTATCAACCACTTGCCATCATGCACATGTCGTCCAGGATACTCTGGTGATCCATTCCGTTATTGCAATATACAAGCAATTGAATGTAAGAACTCAAAGTGCATAACGCATACATACCAACATGTTATTTAATGTAATTTAAAATTTATTTAGTGCCCAAGCCTGAACTCAGAAACCCATGTAGCCCATCTCCATGCGGACCGAATAGTCAGTGCCGTGAAGTCAATAACCAAGCTGTATGCTCTTGCCTGCCCACATATATTGGAACTCCTCCTGGATGTAGACCTGAATGTGTTGTTAGCACAGAATGTCAGCAAAATAAAGCTTGTATCAATAATAAATGTGCTGATCCATGCCCAGGCACTTGCGGATTAAATGCTAAGTGTGTAGTTATCAACCATAGCCCTATCTGCAGTTGTCAATCTAGTTACACTGGCGACTCATTCACCAGATGTTATCCCCTGCCTCGTAAGTTTTTTGTGATGACAATAATAATATAGCTGCAATTGCTAAACTATTTTTTCTAAAATATAGCTCCTCAACCACCAAAAGAAGAACTAGTTTTTGTAAATCCCTGTATACCGTCACCATGTGGCCCACATTCACAATGTCAAGATTCTGGTGGCGTCCCATCTTGTTCTTGTTTAACTAATTACATTGGTAGTCCACCAAACTGCAGACCAGAATGTTCAATTAACTCAGAGTGCTCAAGTATCCAAGCTTGTATAAGAGAAAAATGTAGAGATCCCTGCCCAGGTTCTTGTGGGGCCGGCGCACAATGCAATGTTATTAACCATGTGCCAGTTTGTACATGTTCAGAAGGTTTCACCGGAGACCCCTTCAGTAATTGCTACCCCAAACCACCAGAGCGTAAGTTTAAATACTCATAAATTTGTAATTTATTTTTCATCCCTCACACAAATGTAATCATTAACTTACCTTGCAGCAATCATTACCGAAATAGACCCGTGCAACCCTTCACCCTGTGGCCCCAACGCCCAGTGTAGGGATGGTGTTTGCACGTGTCTAATTGAATATCAAGGAGACCCGTACTCCGGTTGTCGACCTGAGTGTGTACTTAGCACTGATTGCCCTAAAACTAAAGCCTGTATAAGAAATAAATGTGTGGATCCCTGCCCTGGAACTTGCGGACAAAACGCTCAATGCGATGTTGTCAACCATATTCCAATGTGTAGCTGTCCGCAAGGTTTAACAGGAAATGCATTTATCGAGTGTAGACCAGTTCCTGGTAAATTATTATCTTAATTTAATTGTTAATTTTAGCTAAATATTTTATTATTTACCAGCTCCCGTCAATATTAATCCATGTCAGCCATCACCCTGTGGCCCTAACAGCCAGTGCCGTGAAATAAACGGACAGGCAGTGTGTTCCTGTGTACCCGGATACATAGGCAGCCCACCGACGTGTAGACCTGAATGTGTAGTTAGCTCGGAGTGCGCTCTAAACGAAGCCTGCGTTAATCAGAAATGTATAAACCCATGTCCAGGAACATGTGGAGTTGGTGCTAAATGCCAAGTAGTGAATCATAATCCCATCTGTAGTTGTCCACCCAGATATACTGGCGATCCATTTATCAGATGTCAGCCTATACGTAAGAACATTTACCGTGTAATTGTTACAATATTTTATATTTTATTTATCCAATATAGCGGAGACTCCACCTACTCCAGTCAACCCGTGTCAACCGTCACCCTGTGGACCCAATTCTCAGTGCCAAGTATCTGGCGATTCTCCATCTTGTTCTTGTTTGACTGGATTTATTGGTTCTCCACCAAACTGTCGTCCCGAATGTATTAGTAACAGTGAATGTACAAGTCATTTAGCCTGCATCAATAAAAAATGTCGTAACCCTTGTCCTGGCACGTGCGGTGCTAATGCTGAGTGTCGTGTTGTGAGTCACACACCGAACTGCATCTGTGTTGTTGGCTTCGTTGGAGATCCGTTCACCCAATGTACGCCTCAACAACAACCACAAGTTCAGGAAAAACCGACACCCTGTACACCATCCCCTTGCGGTGCTAATGCCGTATGTAGAGAACAGAATGGTGCCGGATCTTGCACATGTTTGCCTGAGTATATTGGTAACCCATATGAAGGTTGCCGTCCGGAATGCGTACTTAACTCTGACTGTCCATCAAACCGAGCTTGTATAAGAAACAAATGCCAAGACCCCTGCCCCGGTACTTGTGGTCAGAATGCGGATTGTCAAGTTGTAAACCATTTACCATCATGCACATGTCGTTCCGGATATACTGGAGATCCCTTCCGTTATTGCAACCTTCAACCAGTTGAAAGTAAGCGATTCGCATACTAAATAATTAGGATGCAAAATAATTTAATTCTTGTAGTACCTAAACCTGAGCCAACCAACCCATGTAGTCCATCGCCGTGTGGACCGAACAGTCAGTGCCGTGAAGTAAATAGTCAAGCTGTGTGCTCATGTCTGCCTACCTACATTGGTAGTCCGCCGGGTTGTAGACCAGAATGTGTTGTCAGCTCAGAATGTGCCCAAAATAAGGCTTGTGTCAATCAGAAATGTGTGGATCCTTGTCCTGGTACTTGTGGAATAAATGCTAAATGCACGGTCATAAATCATAGTCCCATATGTAGTTGTCAGCTGGGTCATACGGGAGATCCTTTCACAAGATGTTATCACATACCGCGTAAGCTTTATATATAAATATTTATTCACGTCTAAGTTACATCTATTTACATTACCTAATTGACTTATTCTATAGCACCCGTACAGCCACAAGAGGTATCTCTAGTCGTCGATCCGTGTGTTCCATCACCATGTGGACCAAATTCACAATGTCGAAACATTGGAGGAACTCCATCCTGCTCTTGTTTGATAAATTATATAGGCAGTCCACCCAATTGTAGACCAGAATGTAGCATAAACTCAGAATGCCCAAGCAACAAAGCTTGCATTAGAGAAAAATGTAGAGATCCTTGTCCTGGTTCGTGCGGAGCAGGGGCTCAGTGCAATGTAATTAATCATACACCAGTTTGCACATGTCCAGCAGGTTTTACAGGTGATCCATTTAGCAACTGTTTCCCTAAACCACCCGAACGTAAGTTTACGAATATCACAGCCATTATATTTTATATATCTGATTACGTATTACAGCTGTAATTGAAGAAATAGACCCTTGTAGTCCAACTCCTTGTGGGCCTAACTCTCAGTGCAACGATGGTATATGCACATGCTTACCCGAATATCAAGGCGACCCATATACCGGCTGTAGACCTGAGTGTGTACTTAGCTCAGATTGCCCTAAAAACAAAGCATGTATCAGAAATAAATGTGCTGATCCCTGCCCTGGAACTTGCGGACAGAATGCTCAGTGCGCTGTTGTTAACCACATACCCATGTGCAGTTGTCCACAAGGTTTAACTGGAAACGCATTTATAGAATGTAGACCTGTGCCTGGTAAACTTATTAATTATTTTATCTTTTTGTGCTTTAATTAAACAACCTTTATTTAATTTACCAGCGCCTGTAAATATTAATCCATGTCAGCCAACACCTTGCGGACCCAACAGCCAATGCCGTGAAATAAACGGACAGGCGGTATGCTCATGTGTCCCCGGATACATCGGCAGTCCACCAACTTGTAGGCCTGAGTGTGTAGTTAGCTCAGAGTGCGCTCTAAACGAAGCTTGTGTAAATCAAAAATGTATAAACCCATGCCCAGGAACATGCGGAATTGCTGCTAAATGCCAAGTAGTGAATCATAATCCCATCTGCAGTTGTCCACCCAGATATACCGGCGATCCCTTCATCAGATGCCAACCTATACGTAAGAACATTAATAACATGTAACTTACGAAATATTTATATCGTATCCTAATTTACACTATATAGCGGAAATTCCACCTACACCAGTCAATCCCTGTCAGCCAAGCCCTTGTGGACCAAATGCCCAGTGTCAAGTTGTTGGAGACTCACCATCATGTTCTTGTTTGCCTGAATTTACTGGCTCACCTCCAAACTGTCGTCCCGAATGTGTTAGTAACAGTGAGTGTGCAAATCATTTGGCCTGCATCAATCAAAAATGCCGTGATCCCTGTCCGGGTACATGCGGTGCTAACGCTGAATGCCGTGTCGTGAGTCACACACCAAACTGCATCTGTGTTGTGGGCTTTGTTGGAGATCCATTTACCCAGTGTACACCGCAACAACAACCTCAGATTCAAGAAAAACCAACACCCTGTACTCCATCCCCTTGCGGTGCTAATGCCGTATGTAGAGAACAGAATGGTGCTGGATCTTGCACATGTCTGCCTGAATATGTTGGTAACCCGTACGAGGGCTGTCGACCAGAATGTGTCCTTAATTCTGATTGTCCTTCTAATCGAGCTTGTATTCGAAACAAATGTCAAGATCCTTGTCCTGGTACTTGCGGTCAAAATGCAGAATGTCAAGTAGTAAACCACTTACCGTCCTGTACTTGTCGACCGGGATACACTGGAGATCCGTTCCGCTTCTGCAACATACCTCCACCAGAACGTAAGCTGACTACTAGATAAATGTTCGTTTACAGTTATATTTCACAATATTTATAACTCTTTAGAAATTCCACCTACACCAAGTGACCCATGTAATCCATCTCCATGTGGACCAAACAGTCAATGCCGTAAACAGAATAATCAAGCCGTGTGTTCTTGTCTGCCTACGTATATTGGAAGTGCACCAAATTGTAGACCTGAATGTGTTGTGAGCTCTGAGTGTCCCCAGAATAAAGCATGTATTAATCAGCGATGCGTAGATCCATGCCCCGGTACTTGCGGACGAAACACCAAATGTAATGTTATAAACCATAGTCCCATATGTATTTGTAAGAGCGGCCATACCGGAGATCCATTCACAAGCTGCTATCTTATGCCTTGTATGTATCACTTCATTATTTTCATAATATTTTTCTTACTCAAATTATTTATAAATTTAGTACCGCTACCACCAAAAGAAGAACCTGTTTACGTCAATCCATGTGTTCCGTCACCATGCGGCCCTAATTCACAATGCAGAGATATTAATTCTAGTCCGTCCTGCTCTTGCCTACAAGGTTATTTCGGTAATCCACCTAACTGTAGGCCAGAGTGTTCTATTAATCCAGAATGTCCCAGCAACAAAGCTTGCATCAGAGAGAAATGCAAAGATCCATGTCCAGGTTCTTGCGGGGCAGGCGCACAGTGCACTGTAATTAATCACATTCCAATATGTACTTGTCTAGAAGGTTTTACTGGAGATCCATTTAGCAGTTGCTTCCCTAAACCACCAGAACGTAAGATAAATTATCAATCAATGCACTAAAATAACAGAAATCATTTACGTTCTTTTATTACAGCGGTAATTCAGGAAATAGACCCATGTAACCCATCGCCTTGTGGCCCTAATGCTCAGTGTAGAGATGGTACTTGCACATGTTTACCTGAATATCAAGGTGACCCATACAGCGGTTGTCGTCCCGAATGCGTACTTAGTAGCGATTGCCCCAAAAACAAAGCTTGTATCAGAAATAAATGTATTGACCCTTGTCCTGGAACTTGTGGACAAAATGCTCAGTGTGATGTTGTGAACCACATACCCATGTGCAGTTGTCCACAAGGTTTAACAGGAAACGCATTTATAGAATGTAGACCCGTTCCAGGTATAATTATTTCATTATTCTATACATAGTGTATGCTAAATATTTTTATTGATTTCTTAGCTCCCGAAGTTAAAAACCCTTGTCACCCATCACCCTGCGGACCTAACAGTCAATGTCGCGAAATAAACGGACAAGCAGTGTGCTCATGTGTACCTGGATACATAGGTAGCCCACCAACTTGCAGACCCGAGTGTGTAGTTAGCTCAGAGTGCGCTCTCAATGAAGCTTGTGTCAATCAGAAATGTATAAATCCATGTCCCGGAACATGCGGAGTTGGCGCTAAATGTCAAGTAGTAAATCACAATCCTATTTGTAGTTGTCCACCCAGATATACAGGCGATCCATTCATCAGATGTCATCCCATACGTAAGATTAGTTTAACATATGTGTATAATTAAAATTTCTAAAATAAATATTATACTTAGCGGAAACTCCACCTACGCCAGTCAACCCGTGCCAACCGTCCCCTTGTGGACCTAATTCTCAATGTCAAGTTACTGGCGATTCTCCATCTTGTTCATGTCTGCCTGGATTTATTGGCTCTCCACCGAACTGTCGTCCCGAGTGTGTTAGTAACAGTGAATGTGCAAGTCATTTAGCCTGCATCAATCAAAAATGCCGTGATCCTTGCCCTGGCACATGCGGCGCAAATGCCGAGTGCCGTGTTGTAAGCCACACTCCAAATTGTATCTGTATTGTGGGATTCCTAGGTGATCCATTTACTCAATGCACACGTCCACTGCAGCCGCAAGCTCAGGAAAAACCGACACCCTGTACACCATCCCCTTGTGGTGCTAATGCCGTATGTAGAGAACAGAATGGTGCCGGATCTTGCACATGTTTGCCTGAGTATATTGGTAACCCGTATGAGGGTTGCCGACCGGAATGCGTACTTAACTCTGACTGTCCATCAAACCGAGCTTGTATAAGAAATAAGTGTCAAGATCCCTGCCCTGGTACTTGTGGTCAAAATGCGGATTGTCAAGTTGTAAACCATTTACCATCATGTACATGTCGTCCTGGATACACTGGAGATCCATTCCGTTACTGTAACATTCAACCAACAGAAAGTAAGAATTTCGCATACTTACAAATCCTTTAATACCAGAAACTAATAGTGTTCTCTTCAGTACTTAAACCTGAGCCAACGGACCCATGTAATCCATCTCCATGTGGACCGAACAGTCAGTGCCGTGAAGTGAACGGTCAAGCTGTATGCTCGTGTCTGCCTACGTATATTGGAAGTCCCCCGAATTGTAGACCAGAATGTGTTGTTAGTTCGGAATGTCCTCAAGATAAAGCTTGTGTCAATCAGAAATGTATAGATCCTTGCCCTGGTACCTGCGGAATAAATGCTAGATGCACCGTCATAAATCATAGTCCGATATGTAGCTGTCAGTCGGGTCACACTGGAGATCCATTTACTAGATGTTATCGCGTACCTAGTAAGTTCAACAAACATTGTTGTTATTACAATAATAATAATTATTATTATTATTTACCTATAACTAGTTACCCCACCACCAGCACAAGATATAATTGTGAAAGATCCCTGCGCACCGTCACCATGCGGACCAAATTCACAATGTCGAAATATAGGTGGAACCCCGTCCTGCTCTTGTCTGAACAATTATATAGGCAGTCCACCAAACTGTAGACCGGAATGTACCATCAATTCCGAATGTCCAAGCAATAAAGCGTGTATTAGAGAGAAATGTAGAGACCCTTGCCCCGGTTCATGTGGCGCTGGCGCACAGTGCAATGTTATCAACCATATACCGGTTTGCACTTGTCCTGCAGGCTTTACTGGTGATCCATTCAGTAATTGCTTCCCTAAACCGCCTGAACGTGAGTTTGCTGAACATTTTTATTAACACAGTTCACTGGAAATGTAACTATTCATATGGCATTACAGTAACATTTCATGCAAAAACTAACTTTTTATTCATTCATACTACGTAATTATGAAATATATTATATTACATATATTACAGCGATAATTGAAGAAACAGACCCATGTAATCCATCTCCATGTGGAAGCAATGCTCAATGTAGGGACGGTACTTGTACATGTTTACCTGAGTATAAGGGTGATCCTTACACCGGATGTCGACCTGAATGTGTACTTAGTACAGATTGTCCTAAAAACAAAGCATGTATCAGGAATAAGTGTGCAGATCCGTGCCCTGGAACTTGCGGACAAAGTGCCCAGTGCGATGTCGTAAACCATATACCAATGTGCAGTTGTCCACAAGGTTTAACTGGAAATGCATTCATTGAGTGTAGACCTGTGCCTGGTATGTCAAACATGTATAATTATAATATTGATCATACTTACGCAGTATTTTTTGAATTAGTTGAACTTCCTACAAATCCATGTAATCCGTCACCCTGTGGCCCTAACAGCCAGTGCCGCGAAATAAACAAACAGGCCGTGTGCTCTTGTGTACCTGGTTACATTGGCAGCCCTCCCACATGCAGACCTGAATGTGTAGTTAGCTCAGAGTGTGCTCTTAATGAAGCTTGCGTTAATCAAAAATGTATAAATCCATGTCCTGGAACATGTGGAGTTGGCGCTAAATGTCAAGTTGTCAATCACAATCCGATCTGTAGTTGCTCACTAAGATTTACTGGTGACCCATTCATCAGATGTTATGCCATACGTAAGCAAAATATATACATACTGAACTATATTTTTATTATACATACGACTAATATATTAAACAGCGGAAAGTCCACCTGCACCAGTCAACCCATGTCAGCCTTCGCCCTGCGGGCCCAATGCTCAGTGCCAAGTAACTGGAGATTCACCATCTTGCTCTTGCTTATCTGGATTTACTGGCTCTCCGCCGAACTGTCGTCCCGAGTGTGTTAGTAATAGTGAATGTGCAAGCCACCTAGCCTGCATCAATCAGAAATGTCGTGACCCTTGTCCTGGCACGTGCGGCGCTAACGCCGAGTGCCGTGTTGTGAGTCACACTCCAAACTGCATCTGTATAGTAGGCTATGTTGGAGATCCATTTACTCAATGCATAGTTCAACAACAACTTCCAGTTCAAGAAAAAACGAATCCATGCGTTCCTTCTCCATGTGGTTCTAATGCTGTATGCAGGGAACAAAATGGTGCTGGATCTTGCACATGTCTGCCAGAATATATTGGTAACCCGTACGAAGGCTGCCGACCTGAATGTGTTCTTAACTCTGACTGTCCTTCAAACCGTGCTTGCATAAAGAATAAATGCCAAGATCCTTGCCCTGGTACTTGTGGACAGAATGCTGACTGCCAAGTTGTAAATCATCTACCATCATGCACATGTCATCCAGGATACACTGGTGATCCGTTCCGTTATTGTAATATACAACCAGTAGAACGTAAGTTCGGTATTTTAGTATTCTAAGAAACATAGCTCACCATAACATTTCTTTAGAAATACCACCTGAACCAAGTGATCCTTGTAATCCATCGCCATGTGGACCAAACAGCCAATGCCGCGAAGTGAACGGTCAAGCTGTGTGCTCATGTTTACCCACATATATTGGTAGCCCACCTGGCTGTAGACCAGAGTGTGTTGTTAGCTCAGAATGTCCTCAGAATAAAGCTTGTGTCAACCAGAAATGTGTTGATCCTTGTCCAGGAACATGTGGTCAGAATGCTAAATGCACAGTTATTAATCACAGTCCAATATGTAGTTGCCAGTCTGGACATACGGGTGATCCATTTACTAGATGTTATCCTATACCTCGTAAGTGATTTATGCTTTTTCATTTATATCCGATTTTCTTACAATTATATTTCTAATTCAATAGCGCCACCACAAATTCAATTTGAACCAGTAAAAGTAAACCCTTGTTTGCCGTCACCATGTGGGCCTAACTCACAATGCCGAGATGTCGGTGGAACACCATCTTGCTCCTGTCTTACTAGCTACATCGGTACTGCGCCCAACTGTAGACCAGAGTGTGTTATCAATTCAGAATGCCCCAGCAACAAAGCTTGTATCAGAGAAAAATGTAGAGATCCATGCCCTGGTTCATGTGGTGCCGGTGCACAGTGTAATGTAGTCAATCACACACCTGTGTGCACTTGTCCAGATGGTTTCACCGGTGATCCATTCAGTAACTGTTTCCCGAAACCACCGGAACGTAAGTGATATAATTGTTTGAAATATACAATTTCTTTTTAATATAACGAATTATAATTTAAAAATTATATAACAATATTCCAGCTATAATTGAGGAAATTGACCCATGTAATCCGTCACCATGTGGTACAAATGCTCAGTGTAGTGATGGTGTATGTACATGTTTACCTGAATATCAAGGTGACCCATACACTGGATGTCGCCCTGAGTGTGTACTTAGCACTGACTGTCCTAAAGACAAAGCATGTATCAGAAATAAGTGTACTGATCCTTGTCCTGGAACATGCGGACAGAACGCGCAGTGTGATGTTGTAAATCACATACCGATGTGCAGCTGTTCACAAGGATTAACAGGAAATGCCTTCATTGAATGTAGGCCCGTGCCAGCTCCTATAAATACTAATCCTTGCAATCCATCACCGTGCGGCCCGAACAGCCAATGCCGTGAAATAAACGGACAGGCAGTTTGCTCATGTGTCCCCGGATACATCGGCAGTCCACCAACTTGTAGGCCTGAATGTGTTGTTAGCTCGGAGTGCGCTCTAAACGAAGCCTGTGTAAATCAAAAATGTATAAACCCATGCCCAGGAACATGCGGAATTGCTGCTAAATGCCAAGTAGTGAATCATAACCCTATCTGCAGTTGCCCACCCAGATATACTGGCGATCCATTCATCAGATGTCAACCCATACGTAAGATTAACTTTGTACATATATGTGTATTAGCAATCATTCTAAAATATATATATATATTACATAGCGGAAACACCACCTATACCAGTCAACCCTTGTCAACCATCACCCTGCGGACCCAACGCACAGTGCCAAATAGCTGGAGATTCACCATCTTGCTCTTGTCTATCCGGATTCATTGGCTCTCCACCAAACTGCCGCCCCGAATGTGTTAGTAACAGTGAATGTGTAAGTCACTTGGCTTGCATTAACCAAAAGTGTCGCGACCCCTGCCCAGGCACGTGCGGCGCTAATGCCGAGTGCCGCGTTGTGAGTCACACACCAAACTGCATTTGTGTCGTGGGTTTTGTTGGAGATCCATTCACTCAGTGTACACCGCAACAACAACCTCAGATTCAAGAAAAACCAACACCTTGTACTCCATCTCCATGCGGTGCAAATGCCGAATGTAGAGAACAAAATGGTGCTGGATCTTGCACATGTTTGCCTGAATACATTGGTAACCCGTACGAAGGTTGTCGTCCCGCATGCGTACTTAATTCTGACTGTCCATCAAACCGTGCTTGTATAAGAAACAAATGTCAAGACCCGTGCCCTGGTACTTGTGGCCAAAATGCCGACTGTCAAGTTATCAACCACTTGCCATCATGCACTTGTCGTTCAAGCTACACTGGTGATCCGTTCCGTTATTGTAACATCTTGCCAGTAGAACGTAAGTTAATATTATAATATTGGTTGAGCGTAAAGTTATTATATAACAATTATTTAGAACCGAAACCTGAACCAACCAACCCGTGCAATCCATCTCCATGCGGACCAAACAGTCAGTGCCGTGAAGTGAATGGTCAGGCCGTGTGTTCTTGCCTACCCACATATACCGGAACTCCACCATCTTGTAGACCTGAATGTACTGTCAGTTCAGAATGTCCGCAAAATAAAGCATGCGTCAATCAGAAATGCATAGATCCATGCCCAGGCACATGTGGCCTCAATGCTAAATGTACAGTTATTAACCATAGCCCTATATGTAGTTGTCAAACTGGGCATACTGGTGACCCGTTCGTTAGATGTTATCCTATGCCACGTAAGTATATATGAAGTAACATTTTGTAAACTGTTACTACATATTATATTTTAAATGCAGCTCCGCAATTACCACATGAAGAACCGGTGTTAATTAATCCATGTGTTCCATCACCATGTGGTCCCAATTCTCAATGTCGCGATGTTGGCGGTAGTGCCTCATGTTCTTGCTTAGTTAATTATATTGGCAGTCCACCAAGCTGTAGACCGGAGTGTTCAATTAATGCAGAATGTCCAAGTATTAATGCATGTATCAGAGAAAAATGTAGAGATCCTTGTCCCGGCTCGTGTGGTGCAGGTGCACAATGTAGTGTGATTAATCATACGCCAATATGTACTTGTCCAGAAGGATTTACAGGTGATCCATTCACCAGCTGTTTCCCTAAACCACCTGAACGTGAGTTAAGCAAAATTAAAGATCCTGGCATATTTGTAAATCAATCTTATATTACAGCGGTAATACTTGAGAAAGACCCATGTAATCCATCGCCCTGTGGCCCTAACGCACAATGCAATGACGGTGTATGCAGTTGTCTACCTGAATATCAAGGTGACCCTTACAGTGGTTGTAGACCTGAATGTGTACTTAGCACAGAATGTCCTAAAAACAAAGCCTGCATAAGAAATAAGTGCACAGATCCTTGTCCTGGAACATGTGGACAAAATGCGCAATGCGATGTTGTAAACCATATTCCAATGTGCAGTTGTCCACAAGGTTTTAGTGGAAATGCTTTCATTGAGTGTAGACCCGTTGTTGGTATGTATAAAATAATAAACATATGTTTATTCTATTGTACCAATATTATTTTTACAACCCACAGCCGAAGTTATCACAAATCCGTGTAACCCATCACCATGTGGCCCTAACAGCCAGTGTCGGGAAATTAACGGACAGGCCGTGTGCTCCTGTGTGCCTGGATTTATAGGCAGTCCACCAACCTGTAGACCGGAATGCGTAGTCAGCTCCGAATGTGCTTTAAATGAAGCTTGTGTCAATCAGAAATGTATAAACCCATGTCCCGGAACTTGTGGAATTGGAGCTAAATGTCAAGTGGTAAATCACAATCCTATTTGTAGTTGTCCACCCAGGCATACAGGCGATCCATTCATCAGATGTCAACCTATACGTAAGAATATTATCCGCATGAATTATACAACGTTTTTGTATCTTGATTTGTACTATATAGCGGAAACGCCACCTACACCAATAAACCCGTGCCAACCGTCCCCTTGTGGACCTAATTCTCAATGTCAAGTTACTGGAGACTCGCCATCTTGTTCATGTCTGACTGGATTTATTGGCTCTCCACCGAACTGTCGTCCCGAGTGTGTTAGTAACAGTGAGTGTGCAAGTCACTTAGCCTGCATCAATCAGAAATGTCGTGACCCTTGCCCTGGCACATGCGGCGCAAATGCCGAGTGCCGTGTTGTAAGCCACACTCCAAATTGCATCTGTATTGTGGGTCACGTGGGTGATCCATTTACTCAATGCTCACCACCACTTCAGCCTCAAGCTCAGGAAAAGCCAACACCCTGTACACCATCCCCTTGCGGTGCTAATGCCGTATGTAGGGAGCAAAATGGTGCTGGTTCTTGCACATGTCTACCTGAGTATATTGGAAATCCATACGAAGGTTGTCGACCCGAATGTGTACTTAACTCTGACTGTCCATCAAACCGAGCTTGTATAAGAAACAAATGTCAAGATCCATGCCCTGGTACTTGTGGTCAGAATGCGGATTGTCAAGTTGTAAATCATTTACCATCATGTACATGTCGCCCGGGATACACTGGAGATCCATTCCGTTACTGTAACATTCAGCCAACAGAAAGTAAGAGTTTCGCATATATGAATCTTCTAGCATAAAAAAAACTAATGTTATTCTCTTCAGTATCTAAACCTGAACCAACGGACCCATGTAATCCATCTCCATGTGGACCAAACAGTCAATGTCGAGAAGTGAACGGTCAAGCTGTTTGCTCGTGTCTGCCCACGTATATTGGAAGTCCACCGGGTTGTAGGCCTGAATGTGTTGTCAGTTCAGAATGTGCTCAGAATAAGGCTTGTATCAATCAGAAATGTACGGATCCTTGCCCTGGTACATGCGGACTGAATGCCAGATGCACGGTAATAAACCACAGTCCTATCTGCAGTTGTCAATCAGGACATACAGGTGATCCATTCACCAGATGTTATCCTGTGCCTTGTAAGTTAGAATCTCTATTGCATGATTATATGCATATTTCTAATAATACATGTATCTATGTAGTACCTGAACTTCCCAAAGAAAAACCAGTGTTTGTTAATCCATGTCTTCCATCGCCATGCGGTCCAAATTCTCAATGCAGAGATGTTGGAGGCTCTCCAAGTTGTTCTTGTTTGGCTAACTATATAGGCAGCCCACCAAACTGTCGACCTGAATGTAGTATTAATCCGGAGTGCCCCAGCAACAAGGCTTGTATTCGAGAAAAGTGTAGAGATCCGTGCCCAGGTTCATGCGGTGCTGGTGCGCAATGCAACGTTATTAATCATACACCGGTGTGCACTTGTCCAGAAGGTTTTACTGGCGATCCGTTCAGTAACTGTATCCCTAAAAAACCAGAACGTAAGTTACCTAACCAGCTGAATGTTATAGCAAAACTATTTCGTATTGCATTATTGTAGCGGTGATTGAGGAAAATGATCCTTGCAATCCGTCACCATGCGGTCCCAATGCTCAATGCAATGATGGCGTATGTACATGTCTACCTGAATATCAAGGCGACCCATATTCCGGTTGTCGCCCAGAATGTGTACTGAGTAATGATTGCTCGAAAAATAAGGCTTGTATTAGAAATAAATGCGCTGACCCTTGCCCTGGAACGTGCGGACAGAACGCTCAATGCAACGTTATTAACCATATTCCTATGTGCAGCTGTCCACCAGCATATACTGGCAATGCTTTCATTGAATGTAGACCAGTTCCTGGTATGTTAAATTTATATTTACTTTAATGTTTATATATTAACTTACAACTGTTATGATTAGTGGAAGTTGAGACACACCCATGCAACCCATCCCCATGTGGCCCTAACAGCCAGTGTCGGGAAATAAACGGACAGGCAGTATGCTCATGTGTACCAGGCTATATAGGCAGTCCACCAACTTGTAGACCTGAATGCGTAGTCAGCTCAGAGTGCGCTCTTAATGAGGCCTGTGTCAACCAAAAATGTGTTAATCCATGCCCAGGAACATGCGGAATTGGTGCTAAATGTCAAGTTGTCAATCACAATCCTATATGTAGTTGTCCACCTAGACAAACAGGCGATCCATTCATTAGATGTCAGCCTATACGTAAGAACATCATACCGAATATCTGTTATACAGTGTATTTATTTAAATGTTAATCTACAGCGGAAATTCCACCTGCACCAATTAACCCATGCCAACCATCCCCTTGTGGACCTAACGCTCAATGTCAAGTAACTGGAGACTCGCCATCTTGTTCTTGTCTACCAGGATTTATTGGTTCTCCACCAAACTGTCGACCTGAGTGTGTTAGTAACAGTGAATGTGCAAGCCACTTAGCTTGTATTAACCAGAAATGCCGTGATCCTTGCCCTGGCACGTGCGGTGCTAATGCCGAGTGTCGTGTCGTGAGTCATACACCGAACTGTATTTGTGTTGTGGGCTTTATTGGAGATCCGTTTACTCAATGTACGCCTCAACAACAACCACAAATTCAAGAGAAACCTACTCCATGCGTTCCATCTCCATGCGGTGCTAATGCCGTATGTAGGGAGCAAAATGGTGCTGGATCTTGCACATGTCTACCTGAGTACATTGGTAATCCGTACGAAGGTTGTCGACCGGAATGCGTTCTTAACTCTGACTGTCCATCAAACCGAGCTTGTATAAGAAACAAATGCCAAGACCCCTGTCCTGGCACATGCGGTCAAAATGCGGATTGCCAAGTTGTAAATCATTTACCATCATGTACATGTCGACCAGGATACACTGGAGATCCATTCCGTTATTGCAATATAAAACCAGTAGAACGTAAGTTTGACACTATGCAAATGAAAAAAAAACATATCTGACAATAACATTTATTTAGAAATACCACCTGAGCCAACTGATCCATGCAATCCATCTCCATGCGGACCAAATAGCCAATGCCGTGAAATAAACGGCCAAGCTGTGTGCTCTTGTCTACCCATGTATATTGGAAGTCCTCCCGGTTGTAGACCTGAATGTGTTGTTAGTTCTGAATGTCCTCAGACTCAAGCATGTATTAATCAAAAATGTGTGGACCCTTGCCCAGGCACATGCGGCGTTAACGCCAAATGTGTAGTTATAAATCATAGTCCTATATGTAGCTGCCAAATTGGACACACGGGTGATCCATTTACTAGATGTAACCCAATACCACGTAAGTTATATTCGCACAATTACGTACTGAAACATATTTTTATGTTGTGTTATTCCTTCAGCGCCCCAAGTACCAATAGAAAGACCTATCGCAATTAACCCATGTGTACCATCACCTTGTGGTTCAAATGCACAATGTCGCGATGTAGGTGGTACGCCATCTTGTTCATGCCTTCCTACATTCATTGGTAGTCCACCAAACTGTAGACCAGAATGTACAATCAATCCAGAATGTCCCAGCAATAAAGCATGTATAAGAAGCAAGTGTAGAGATCCGTGCCCTGGTTCCTGCGGTGTGGGAGCTCAGTGTAACGTAATTAATCATACGCCGATATGTACTTGCCCAGACGGATATACTGGGGATCCATTTAACCAATGTGTACCTAAACCACCAGAACGTAAGTTCGTTAATAACTAAATGACGTACATGTTCGATCACCGTATACATTTATTTTACAGCTCTTATTGAAGAAACTGATCCTTGCAATCCGTCACCTTGCGGTCCTAATGCACAATGTAACGACGGTATATGCACATGTTTACCAGAATATCAAGGTGATCCTTATTCTGGTTGTCGCCCTGAATGTGTACTGAGTACCGAATGTCCCAAAAATAAGGCTTGTATCAGGAATAAATGTACAGATCCCTGTCCTGGAACATGCGGACAAAATGCTATTTGTAGTGTAGTTAATCATATACCAGTCTGCAGTTGCCCAGATAATATGATTGGTAACGCGTTTATTGAATGTAGACCTGCACCCGGTATGTATAAAAAATTAGTTGTATATTTAGACTGTTTTCTCTAAACATGTATAATTATGCAGCACCGGTGATAACAAACCCATGCAATCCATCACCTTGTGGTTCTAACAGCCAGTGCCGTGAAATAAATGGTCAGGCAGTGTGTTCATGTGTACCTGGATACATAGGCAGTCCACCAACATGCAGACCTGAATGTGTAGTTAGTTCTGAATGTGCTCTAAACGAGGCCTGCGTTAATCAGAAATGTATAAACCCATGTCCCGGAACATGCGGAATTGGCGCTAAATGTCAAGTGGTAAACCACAATCCTATCTGCAGTTGCCCTCCCAAATATACTGGCGATCCATTTATCAGATGTCAGCCTATACGTAAGAATATATATATTCACGATTTATGGGTTGTGTACTAATGTTTTCCACGTATTTAAAACAGCGGATATTCCACCTACACCAATCAACCCCTGCCAACCATCCCCTTGCGGACCTAATGCACAGTGTCAAGTAAATGGAGACTCTCCGTCTTGTTCTTGTCTATCTGAATTTATTGGCTCTCCACCAAACTGCCGTCCTGAATGTGTTAGTAATAGTGAATGTGCAAGTCACTTGGCCTGTATCAATCAGAAATGTCGTGACCCCTGTCCCGGCATGTGTGGCGCTAATGCCGAGTGCCGTGTCGTGAGTCACACACCAAACTGTGTCTGCCCAGTCGGATATATCGGAGACCCATTCTTTTTATGCGCAGCAAAACCAAGTACGTAAATTATTAAGAAACTTTAAGGATGCCCTTCCCAATATCATCATCATCACTATCATCATCATCATCGTCATCATGCTTTATATTAACAAAAGAAACTTATTATTTAACGATATACTGTAAACATATATATGCTTTTTTGCGAAACTTGCAGTGCTTCTGCATAAAACATTGAAGCCACGGAATGAATTGATAAACATCAACATACATTTTCGAACATAATTATAACACTTATCCTAATAAGTTAAGTCATTTCTCAGCTCTAACCCACCTCTGCTAGATTCCATTGCCATACGGAATAGATATTCAAAATACTGCTTACCATCATGGTAATTTAGCTTTTGCGGCAGTTCAATCAATATAAAATTGACATTCATTCACTGCTACAATTCACGCTAAATAGTGCTCAGTGCCTGTATGAATCATATTGATATATGATTGTATCAATCTTTTAGATGAACCACCACAAGTGCAGGTCACCCCGTGCTTACCATCCCCATGTGGATCCAATGCCGTGTGCAGGGAGCAGAACGGTGTAGGATCTTGCACTTGTTTGCCTGAACACATTGGAAACCCGTACGAAGGTTGCCGACCTGAATGTATACTTAATTCAGATTGTCCCTCAAACCGAGCTTGTATAAAGAACAAATGTCAAGATCCCTGTCCTGGTACCTGTGGTCAAAATGCAGAGTGCCAAGTTGTAAACCATCTGCCATCGTGCACATGTTACACTGGATACACAGGAGACCCATTCACGTTCTGTCATGTTATGCAACCTGAACGTAAGAAAAAATATAAAAGAAATATCACAACTATTACTATATTTAATATTTATTACTCCAGCTGTCGTTGAAAAGAAAGATCCTTGTAATCCATCACCATGCGGACCAAACAGCCAATGTCGCGAAGTCAATGGTCAAGCCGTGTGCTCTTGTTTACCGACATACACTGGAAGTCCACCATCTTGTAGACCTGAATGTACCGTCAGTTCCGAGTGTCCCCAAAACAAAGCTTGTATTAATCAGAAATGTGATGACCCGTGTCCTGGTTCATGTGGATTGAAAGCTAAGTGCAGTGTTATAAACCACAGTCCTATCTGCAGTTGCCAGTCTGGTCATACTGGAGATCCATTTAGCAGATGTTATCCTACGCCACGTAAGCTTATTACTTGCTCTGATGAATGTGCAAATTTTAACAAATACATATTTTAGCGCCAGTGGAACCAAAACCACTTCCAGACCTTGTTAATCCTTGCGTACCATCTCCTTGCGGAGTGAATTCGCAATGCCGTGATATTGGAGGTTCTCCATCTTGCTCTTGCTTGATGGGTTACATAGGCAGTCCACCAAACTGTAGACCAGAATGTATTATAAATCCAGAATGTCCAAGTGATAAGGCTTGTATGAGAGAGAAATGTAGAGATCCATGCCCTGGTTCATGCGGTACTGGTGCGCATTGTAATGTAGTCAATCACACACCAGTGTGCACTTGTCCAGAAGGTTTCACCGGTGATCCATTCAGTAACTGTTTCCCTAAACCACCAGAACGTAAGTTATATAAATCACTTTGAGCGTAACAAACAATTCCTCTATATCATAATATTTCAGCTGTGATTGAGGAGACCGATCCATGCAATCCTTCACCATGTGGCTCCAATGCTCAATGTAGAGATGGTGTATGCACATGTCTACCTGAATATCAGGGTGACCCATACAGCGGTTGCCGCCCTGAATGTGTGCTTAGTACAGACTGTCCTAAGAACAGAGCTTGTATAAGAAATAAATGTGCTGACCCATGCCCTGGAACGTGCGGACAAAACGCTCGATGCGATGTTATCAATCATATACCTATGTGCAGTTGTCCCGAAAACCTTACAGGAAATGCATTCATAGAATGTAGACCTGTACCTGGTGCGTATATCATTCTGTTATATACTTTATAATAGAAAACAAATGCACAAATTTCATTCCAATATTTAGCTCCTGAAGTGGTTAATCCATGCAATCCTTCACCGTGCGGACCAAACAGTCAATGCCGTGAAATAAACGGACAGGCGGTATGCTCATGTGTAACCGGATATATCGGCAGCCCACCAACTTGCAGACCTGAGTGTGTAGTAAGTTCGGAATGTGCTCTGAACGAAGCCTGCGTTAATCAGAAATGTATAAACCCGTGCCCCGGAACATGCGGCATTGGTGCTAAATGTCAAGTAGTGAATCACAACCCTATCTGCAGTTGTCCACCTAGATTTACCGGCGATCCGTTTATTAGATGTCAACCTATACGTAAGACAAATATATAATACGTTATTTTTTCAGTTATTTATTTAATTTGTATTTCATAGCGGAAATTCCACCTACACCAGTCAATCCATGTCAACCTTCGCCTTGTGGTCCCAATGCTCAGTGTCAAGTATCTGGCGATGCACCATCTTGTTCCTGTTTATCTGGTTTTATTGGTACTCCACCCAACTGTCGTCCCGAGTGTGTGAGCAACAGTGAGTGTGCAAGTCACTTGGCTTGTATCAATCAGAAATGCCGCGACCCTTGTCCCGGCACATGCGGCGCTAATGCCGAGTGCCGTGTTGTTAGTCACACACCAAACTGTATCTGTATCATTGGCTACATGGGAGATCCCTTCAGTCAGTGTTCCCCACAAGAACAACCGCAGATTCAAGAGAAACCAACTCCATGCGTACCATCCCCGTGCGGAGCTAATGCTGTATGCCGGGAACAGAATGGTGCTGGATCTTGCACATGTTTGCCCGAATACATTGGAAATCCGTACGAAGGTTGCCGCCCTGAATGCGTACTAAACTCGGATTGTCCTTCAAATAAGGCATGCATAAGAAACAAATGTCAGGATCCATGCCCTGGTACTTGTGGCCAGAATGCCGATTGTCAAGTTGTAAACCATCTGCCATCATGCAACTGTCGCCAAGGATACACCGGTGATCCGTTCCGTTTCTGTAATATTATTCCAGAAGAACCGAAGCCTCAACCAACCAACCCATGTAATCCATCCCCTTGTGGACCAAATAGTCAATGTCGGGAAGTCAATGGTCAAGCTGTATGTTCTTGTCTGCCCGAATATATCGGTAGTCCACCTGGTTGTAGGCCAGAATGTGTTGTCAGTTCTGAATGTCCACAAAACAGAGCTTGTATCAATCAGAAATGCGCAGACCCATGCCCTGGCACTTGCGGACTGAATGCCAAGTGCACTGTCATCAATCATAGTCCAATCTGTAGCTGCCAAGCAGGAAATACTGGTGATCCATTTACCAGATGTTACGCTATTCCGCGTAAGTTACAGTTAAAACATTGACAGTAACATATATTTATATTATTCTTCTTATTTTTAATACAGCACCACCACCGCAAAAAGAAGAACCTATTGTTGTTAACCCTTGTGCACCATCACCTTGCGGACCTAACTCACAATGTCGCGATGTCGGAGGTTCTGCTTCTTGCTCATGTTTACCAAGTTATATAGGCAGCCCACCTAGTTGTCGACCGGAATGTAGTATTAATCCAGAATGTTCTAGTAACTTGGCTTGTATACGTCAAAAATGTAGAGATCCTTGTCCTGGTTCCTGCGGTGCTAACGCAAACTGTAATGTGATGAACCATATACCAGTTTGTACATGTCCAGAGGGATATACTGGCGATCCTTTCACTAACTGTTATCCTAAACCACCTGAACGTAAGTGCAGTTTATTTAATATGAATTGTAGTCTTAATATATCGTATACAACTATTTTCAATATTTTAGCTGTAGTAGAAAAGGATCCATGTCATCCATCACCCTGTGGTCCTAATGCACAATGTGATGACGGTGTATGCACATGCCTACCGGAATATCAGGGCGATCCTTATGCTGGATGTCGCCCTGAATGTGTACTCAGCACAGAATGTCCCAAGAACAAAGCTTGTATCAGGAATAAGTGTACGGATCCATGTCCGGGAACATGCGGTCAAAACGCTGTATGTAGTGTCATTAATCATATACCAGTCTGCAGTTGTCCAGATGGTATGATTGGAAACGCATTTATAGAATGTAGACCTGTACCTGGTATGTATGACATACTAATTATGCAATAATATTGTTACTTTAACGTATATCATTGCACAGCTCCGGAAAAAACTAACCCGTGCAACCCATCTCCCTGCGGACCCAACAGTCAGTGCCGCGAAATAAACGGACAGGCAGTGTGCTCATGTGTGCCCGGATATTTAGGCAGTCCACCAGCTTGCAGACCTGAGTGTGTAGTTAGCTCGGAGTGTCCTCTTAATGAAGCCTGCGTAAATCAGAAATGTATAAATCCATGTCCTGGAACTTGCGGAATTGGAGCTAAATGCCAAGTTGTTAATCACAATCCGATCTGCAGTTGTCCACCCAGACATACTGGTGATCCATTCATCAGATGTCAGCCTATACGTAAGGAAATCGTAAAAATTGTTATCTGGCAGTTTCTTTAATTAATTTTCATTATAGCGGAAATTCCACCCACACTAGTGAACCCATGTCAGCCATCCCCTTGCGGACCCAATGCACAATGCCAAGTATCTGGCGACGCCCCATCTTGTTCTTGTTTATCTGGATTCATCGGTTCTCCACCACATTGCCGACCTGAATGTATTAGTAACAGCGAATGTGCAACTCACTTGGCTTGTATTAACCAGAAATGCCGTGATCCATGTCCCGGCACGTGCGGTGCTAATGCCGAGTGTCGTGTCGTGAGTCATACACCGAACTGCATTTGCGTCGTGGGTTATGCAGGAGATCCATTCACTCAATGTTCACCTGACCAAAAACCACAAATCCAGGAAACACCAACACCTTGTACTCCGTCCCCATGCGGTTCGAATGCTGAATGTAGAGAACAGAATGGTGCCGGATCTTGCACATGTCTGCCTGAATACATTGGTAATCCGTACGAAGGTTGTCGACCTGAATGCGTACTTAACTCGGACTGTCCTTCAAATAAGGCGTGCATAAGAAACAAATGCAAAGACCCTTGCCCCGGTACTTGTGGCCAAAATGCAGACTGTCAAGTTGTAAATCACTTACCATCATGCAATTGTCTACCTGGATACACTGGCGATCCATTCCGCTACTGTAACATCATTCCAGTTGAACGTAAGCATATGATGTTGTGGTGAAATAAACATCAAACTTACAGTAAATAATTTTATAGAGCCCAAACCTGAACCAACCAACCCATGTAATCCGTCCCCATGCGGACCAAATAGTCAGTGCCGTGAAGTGAATGGCCAAGCAGTCTGCTCATGTTTACCAACGTATATGGGAAGTCCTCCGGGTTGCAGGCCTGAATGTGTTGTCAGTTCTGAATGTCCTCAACAAAAGGCTTGCCTAAATCAAAAATGTATCGATCCATGCCCAGGCACTTGTGGATTAAACGCTAAATGTATAGTTGTGAATCACAGCCCTATCTGTAGTTGTGTGTCCGATTATACCGGAGATCCATTCACTAGATGTTATCCTTTACCTCGTAAGTATAAACTAGATAATGAATGTTTAAGATTCATTTTTACATTTGAAACTTATTTTTAGCTCCTATATCGCAGCCACCAGAACCAATTAATCCTTGCGTACCATCTCCTTGTGGGGCACATGCAATATGTCAAACAATCGGCAATACACCGTCTTGTTCTTGTATGGCTAGTTATATAGGCAGTCCACCAAATTGTAGACCAGAATGTACTATAAACTCTGAATGTTCAAGCAACAAAGCTTGTATGCGGGAGAAATGTAGGGATCCATGCCCAGGCTCTTGCGGTGCAGGAGCTGAATGTAATGTAATTAACCATACGCCAATATGTACATGTCCTAAAGGATACACAGGCGATCCATTTAGTTACTGTCAACCCAAACCAGCAGAACGTAAGTTTATCTACATAAAAAAAGTATACAGAGGCTATGCATTTGCTAAATACGTTTAACATTTTAGCACTGCCAGTAGAAACTGACCCATGTAATCCATCTCCATGTGGACCTAATGCTCAATGCAGAGATGGTGAATGCACATGTCTGCCTGAATATCATGGTGACCCATACAGCGGTTGTCGTCCTGAATGTGTGCTTAGCACCGATTGTCCTAAAGACAAAGCTTGCATTCGCAATAAATGTACTGATCCTTGTCCTGGAACTTGCGGTCAAAACGCACAATGTGACGTGATCAATCATATTCCAGTATGCAGTTGTCCACAGAACTTTACTGGCAATGCATTTATCGAATGTAGACCATCACCTGGTGCGTACAAAAATGTTTACAATTTCGCGAAAAGATATCCTAAACGTCTATTATAAACTTTACAGCTCCAGAGAAAACATACCCTTGCAATCCATCACCATGTGGTCCCAACAGTCAGTGTCGTGAACTAAACGGACAGGCAGTATGCTCATGTGTGCCTGGATATATAGGCAGTCCACCAGCTTGTAGACCTGAGTGTGTAGTTAGTTCAGAATGTGCTCTGAACGAAGCTTGTGTCAATCAAAAATGTATAAACCCGTGCCCCGGTACTTGCGGAGTTAGTGCTAAATGCCAAGTTGTGAATCACAATCCAATCTGTAGTTGTCCACCCAAATATACTGGCGATCCGTTCATCAGATGTTTGTTTATGCGTAAGAAATCTGTTTCTTATTTACAGTGAATTTTAATGTATTCTACGAGTTGTATATTTGTATAACAGCTGTGGAAGTACCACCACCACCTACGAATCCTTGCCAGCCATCACCTTGCGGCCCCAATGCTCAATGTCAAGTGGTTGGTGACTCGCCATCTTGTTCCTGTTTACCAGAATTTATGGGCTCTCCACCCAACTGCCGCCCTGAATGTGTTAGTAACAGTGAATGTTCCAGTCACTTGGCGTGTATCAATAAGAAATGCCGTGATCCATGCCCTGGATCCTGCGGTATTAATGCCGAATGTCATGTTGTAAGTCATACGCCAAACTGCGTTTGTGCAGCAGGATATTCTGGTGATCCATTTAGAATGTGTTTCGTGGCTGAAGGTATTATCTTACATGTAATTACACATTCATACAAATGTCTAAACATAATATGAAATTTTAGTTATCCAACCTAAACCTTTGGATCTTATAAACCCATGTGTTCCATCGCCGTGTGGAGCTAACGCTATTTGTAAAGAACAAAAGAATGTAGGCTCGTGCACATGTTTACCAGAATATATAGGAAACCCGTACGAAGGTTGCCGACCTGAATGTGTAGTAAATTCTGATTGTCCATCGAACCGGGCTTGTATAAGAAACAGATGTCAGGACCCTTGTCCTGGCACTTGTGGCCTGAATGCAGACTGCCAAGTTGTAAATCATATACCATCATGCACTTGTCGAATAGGATATACTGGTGATCCATTCCAATATTGTAACGTCCAACCAGTAGAACGTAAGATTTCATATTTAAAACTAATCGTTAATAAAATAATACTTACTTTGTGAATATATATACAGCACCTAAACCTATCAACCCATGTAATCCATCGCCATGCGGACCCAACAGCCAATGTCGCGAAGTGAATGGTCAAGCTGTATGTTCGTGCCTACCCGCATACAGCGGAAGTCCTCCTGGTTGTAGACCTGAATGCGTTATCACTGCTGAGTGTCCGCAGGACAAAGCATGCGTTAATCAAAAATGTGTTTATCCATGCCCAGGAACTTGTGGAATAAATGCGAAGTGTATAGTTATAAACCACAGTCCCATCTGCAGTTGTCAGGCAGAACATACCGGTGATCCGTTCACCAGATGTTATCCTATACCATGTAAGCTAATTCTTGCCCGTACAATATTAACTCATGTATTAATAACGATTTTATAATACAGCACCAATACCACAACCAGAGAAACCAGTTTTAACTAATCCATGTGTACCATCACCATGTGGATCAAATTCGCAGTGTCGCGATGTAGGAGGCGTGCCGTCTTGTTCTTGTTTGAATAATTACATTGGCAATCCACCGAACTGTAGACCGGAATGTATTATTAACCAAGACTGTCCCAGTGACAGAGCTTGTATGCGAGAGAAATGTAGAGACCCATGTCCCGGTTCATGCGGTACTGGTGCCCGTTGCACTGTGATAAATCATACACCAGTGTGCACATGTGTAGAAGGATTCACAGGCGATTCATTTAGTAACTGTTATCCTAAACCATTAGAAAGTAAGTTTTAATGAGTATTGAACTATAAGTTTACAACGGTACATGTGGCAATAATATTTTAGAACCAGTAATTGAGCAAGATCCATGCAATCCCTCACCCTGCGGCCCCAATGCTCAGTGTGCGGATGGTATTTGCACATGTCTAGCTGAGTATCAAGGTGATCCTTACAGCGCTTGTGGTCCCGAGTGCGTACTTAGCACAGATTGTTCCAAAACTAAAGCTTGCATCAGACACAAATGTGTCGATCCTTGCCCTGGAATCTGTGGTCAAAATGCACGATGCGATGTTGTAAATCATATACCAATGTGTAGTTGTCCAGATGGAATGATAGGCAATGCATTTATTGAATGTAAATCTGCACCTGGTACGTAACAATATAAATATGTATATTACATATATTACATTGTATAATTACATTAAACAGCTCCTGAGATTAAAGATCCATGTCAACCGTCACCCTGCGGTCCTAACAGTCAATGCCGCGAAATAAACGGACAGGCAGTGTGCTCATGTGTACCCGGATATATAGGCAGTCCACCCACTTGCAGACCTGAGTGTGTTATTAGTGCCGAATGCGCTCTGAACCAGGCTTGTGTCAATCAGAAATGTATAAACCCATGCCCTGGAACATGCGGATTAAGTGCCCGCTGCGAAGTTGTGAACCACAACCCCATTTGCAGTTGCCCACCCCGATACACCGGCGATCCGTTTATTAGATGCCAGATCATACGTATGAAATATACATTAATATTGAATAGAACGCATAACTTACAAGTAAACCATGTTATAGCGGAAAAACCTATCCCCGTACCAGTGGTACCGAGGAACCCATGTCAACCTTCACCTTGCGGTCCATTCTCAGAGTGTAGCATAACAAGTGATGGTACATCATCTTGTTCATGCTTCAGAGGTTACATTGGTGCTCCACCAAACTGTCGACCTGAATGTGTTGCTAACGGAGATTGTGCTAATCACTTGGCGTGCATAAATAAGAAATGCACAGATCCTTGCCCTGGTTCATGCGGACTTAATGCGGAATGTCACGTTGTGACTCACGTACCTAATTGTATATGTACAGCCGGATATGTTGGAGATCCATTTACAATTTGCAATATTAAACCACGTAAGATTGATCTTATACATCTAATATAAAGCTTATGCCAGGTTACAAGAACAGTGAATATATATATATTATCCAAAATGAAAATGAACAATACATCAACCAATACCTTGCTTGAGTATTATTCATATTCATCTTAGATCATATTTAATTCTTGTTCATATAACCCGGATCAAATTCTACAACGAAGTAACATTTTTTGAGGATTTAATGTGCATGTGTTAAATTAGAATGCATGAGTAGTTAGACAAGCATGAATTTATTATTAGATTGAACTATTGTAAAGAATATTATGGTTAATATTGTTTTCACTTTGTTTAGCAACACCCGTACGACCAGTAGAAAAGGCTAATCCATGCTACCCATCACCATGTGGATCGAATGCTCATTGCCGAGTACATAACTCATACGCCGTGTGCGAATGTCTGCCAGAATATCGTGGCAACCCATATGAAAGCTGTCGCCCGGAATGTCTTGTAAACTCAGATTGTCCAATGAACAAAGCTTGCATCCGCAACAAGTGTCAGGATCCTTGTCCAGGCACATGTGGATTGGGTGCTATTTGTTCAGTCAGCAATCATATACCTATCTGTTCGTGTCCAGCAGGATATTCAGGCGACGCTTTCAGGCAGTGTAGCATTATTCCAGTTCAAGGTAATTTTTTGCATATTTACAAGTTATTTCTAGAACTATTAATAAATATCTTTGTGTCCCTTTACAGAACCAACCGTTGTAGATCCATGCAATCCATCACCATGTGGAATAAATACAGTCTGTAGATCATCAAACGATAACGCTCTGTGTGAATGCTTGCCCGGATTCTTCGGAACACCCGACGGTACTGGATGCCGACCTGAATGTACAATTAGTGCTGACTGTCCGTTGAACAAGGCGTGTTCAAACACAAAATGTATAGATCCATGCCCGGGTATTTGTGGTTTTGGTGCGCAATGCAACGTTATCAACCACAGCCCTGTATGCTCTTGTCCACCACCACTAGTGGGAGATCCATTCACCGCATGCAGAGAACAGCCAGGTAAATAAAATCACAGTTTCTTCATAATAGAACGCTCTGATCCCAGTTACCTGGGATAGAAAGATTAGTGAAGAAACATTAAATAATTGATGATTTATTTCAGTTGAAGTATCCGACCCTTGTGTACCATCACCATGCGGTGTAAATGGCCAATGTCGTGTTGTAAATGGAGCTGCTGTCTGCACATATCCTGAATGCGTAATAAACCAAGATTGTCCCAGAGATAAAGCCTGTTATACACAGAAATGCAGAGATCCTTGTGCCGGCGCTTGTGGTGTAAACGCCCTTTGTCAAGTTGTTAATCACAAGGCCGTGTGCCAATGTCCACCTGGATATTATGGATCACCCGAAGTACTTTGTCGCGTCCAACAAATACCAGAACGTAATACATTTATATTTGCTTTATTTAAAAATATACTTGCTAACCATTTCTTGTAATATTCCAGCACCTAAACCAGAATGTACTCAAGATTCCGAATGTACAAACGATAAAGCCTGTGTCAATACACAGTGCAAGAATCCGTGTCAAGAAAATGCCAATATCTGTGGCCAGAACGCAGAATGCAGGGTACAATTGCACAGACCACTGTGTACTTGCAGAGATGGATTCACTGGAAATGCGCAGGGTGCTTGCTTTGAACGTATGTACTTACACATAAATTTAATCAAACTCTAAATGTGTACTATATTATGAATTATTTCAGTTGGATGCCGAAGCAATTCTGACTGTGCCCCAGTACAAGCATGCGTGAATAGAGAATGTGTTGATCCTTGTTCATTTACTCAATGCGGTATCAACGCAATGTGTAGAACCGATTCGAACCATCGTGCACGTTGCTACTGTCCTGATAATTACAAGGGCGATCCAAATGTACAGTGTATCCGACCAGAATGTATTACTGACCATGAATGTCCATTCAACTTGGCCTGTCGTAATGAGCGATGCGAAGATCCATGTAACTGTGGCCTGGGAGCCATTTGTTCTGTGAATAACCACCGAGCCACTTGCTCTTGTCCACCAGGTTACACTGGTAATCCCAGTTCAGAGTGTGCAATAGGTATTTTACAACCACTTTTCTTCTATGTCCCTTTATTTCTACTAATAATTATCATTTACAGTTAAACAAGAAATACCTGTTCAGTGTAAGATGGATTCAGACTGTGCCAGTAAACTGGCTTGCTTCAGCGGAGTATGCAAAAATCCATGCGTGGAAACCAGACCTTGCGGAAAGAACGCGGAATGTAGTGTCGTAGATACATTACCATTAAGAACAATGTCGTGTCTCTGCTTACCTGGTTTTATTGGTGATGCTGATGTAGCATGTCGACCAGGTACACACTACGAATCATTTGTTATAGGTTTTAAATATTAATCATGATAACATTTATTAACTATATATTGTTTTATGTTTCAGACAGTAATCGTATTTCTACTAACTTCTACTAACCTATCCTTATAAATCCCTCAAAACAGCAACGTTTAATTTATATTACTTGTATACTGTACACTGTTTAATAATTTATTTATAAAATAATCATTTGTTTCGTACAGTGCCCGTCGAAGAAGCCGGCTGCAAGAGCAACGATGACTGTCCATCATCCGATACTTGTCTGAACAGACAATGTCTGAATCCTTGCTCTGTAAGCAACCCGTGTGCAAGCACAGCTGAATGCAGATCAGTAAACCACAAGGCTGTGTGCCATTGTCCATTTGGCCTTACTGGCAACCCGTTCATCAACTGCTACGAAGTACCATCCATTTCTGTCGAGTGTACATCAGACTCCGATTGTTCCAACGACAAGGCATGCATTAATCAACGTTGTCAGATTCCATGCGATGTGGCCAATCCGTGTGGCACCAATGCTGAATGTCATACCAACTTGCATAGACCTATTTGTCTGTGTCCGGATGGATGGGGTGGAAATCCACAAATCCAATGTTATAAACGTATGTTTAAAGCGTAACTATGAATTATACTCGAATATATTATTAATGGAAATTATTTTTATAGCGGAATGTAAATCCGATAACGATTGTCCATTTGACAAGGCTTGCATTAACGAGAAATGTCTGGATCCATGTGACTCTTCTACTCATTGTGGCCGCAATGCAGAATGTATTGTCCAACTACACAGAGCACAATGTACTTGTCCAACTGGAATGCAAGGAAACCCATTGGTATCTTGTATATCCGTTGTGTGTCAGTACAATGAAGACTGTGCAGATCACGAGGCTTGTGATAGACTGAACAGAATCTGTCGCCCTGTGTGTGATGAAGATTCGTGTGCAGAAAGAGCCGTGTGTTTTGGAAAAGATCATCAACCTCAATGTACATGTCCAGCTGGAACTACAGGCGATCCATATTTTGCTTGTATTCCGTTCCAACCAGCAATAGAACCGAAACCAGAATGTCGCACAGATTCCGATTGTCCGGCAGCATTGGCTTGCATAAACGCACGCTGTGAAAATCCATGTGCTAAAGGAGACGTTTGCAGTCGTAGCCAGGAATGTAGAGTACTGGATACGCTACCATTACGTACAGTTATGTGCCAATGTCCAAAGGACACTGTTACTGATGAGAGCGGATATTGTAGACCAATCAGTAAGTTTATTCTCACTACATACTTTTAGTTCTTCGTAATGCAACTTTACATTTCATTGTTAAATAATTATTTTATTACAGCTATTATAGAAACACAATGTCAAGTGGACTCTGATTGTTCCGATCGGGACAAGTGTGTACGTGGCAATTGTATAGAAGCATGTAAACTCGATATTTGTGGAGTAAATGCTCTCTGCAATTCTCGGGCTCATTATGCAATCTGTACATGTGCACCAGGTTACACAGGAAATCCACATACTGAATGTTCAAACAGTAAGTACATGTATTTTATGTACACAAACGACAACTTTATTTAATGATTTATTTCTCACAGTACCACAAATATCTGTCATACCAAGACCAGCAGAATGCTACAAGGATGATGACTGTCCTAACGACAGATCTTGCATAAACGAACGTTGCGCCAATCCTTGTGCAGCACGCGATGCTTGTGCACGTGGTGCTTTCTGTCATGTCAACCGACACCAACCAATATGCACATGTCCACCTGGTTTTGTTGGCAAACCTGCCATAGAGTGTGTACCACGTAAGTATAGTACAATATTTAAAGCTGACCATCATTAATGTTGCATAGAATTTATTTATTTATATAATCACTGTGTAATGTTACAGCAATTGGATTAACTGTCGGCTGTGCATCGAATTCTGAATGTTCCCGATCTGAATCTTGTATCAACCAACTTTGTATCAGTCCATGCAACTGCGGTGATAATGCTGAATGCACAGTAAACGATCATTATCCTATATGCTTCTGTAAACCAGGATATTCGGGAAATCCACAAATTGGTTGTGTGAAACGTGAGTTATAGAAACCTGTATAAACTATATGTCTAATATAAATATATTATATTACACTAATGTTACTGTTTACAGTGGGATGTCAATCCGATAATGAATGTAACAATGACCAACAATGTTACAACGGACAGTGCGTCAGTCCATGTATATTAGGCGATCCATGCGCGACAAACGCAGAATGTTACGGAGACAATCATAGAGCCACATGTAAATGTCCATCTGGTTACTTTGGCAATCCATTCAGCCGATGTGACCGCGCAGAATGTCGCGTAGATACTGACTGTCCAAATGACAGGACGTGCATTGATAACCGTTGCGTTAATCCTTGCTCGAACATTGCCAATCCATCGTGCGCTCAAAACGCTATCTGCTTCGCACAGAATCATGCCGCAGCTTGTCTATGCCCAGAACATTTACCGGAAGGAAACCCAATAACCTATTGTCTACCAGCTACTAAAGTACAGGGTGAACCAGAGTGTCGCACTGACATTGATTGTCCCAGTAAACTGGCTTGCATCAAGAACACTTGCGTAGACCCATGCAAATCCTTGTCACCATGCTCACCGTCAGCACAATGCAGTGTATTAGACACCATACCAGTTCGCACAATGATATGCACTTGTCCCGACGGCTGGATCTCTAACCGCGAAGGAGAATGTAGACCAGTTGTCGTACCTGTACCACCTGGTTGCGTCTCTGACGATGATTGCTCCAGCAATGAAGCTTGTATCAACCGACTGTGCCGAAACCCATGCAACTGCGGTACAAATGCCGTATGTCTTGTACAAAACCATCGCCCTGTTTGCTCTTGCGAAGAAGGCTTTGAAGGAAACCCCAATATCGTGTGTCATACCGTCGGATGCAGAGCTAATTCCGAGTGCGATTCAGGCAAAGCATGCATAAATGGCAACTGTGTTAACCCATGTCTGATTAATGATCCTTGTGGAATAAATGCTGAATGTCACGTGTACGGAAACAGGGCTGAATGTCGCTGTATGAGCGGATACCGAGGAAACCCGTACGACCGGTGCATAGTAATAGGATGCAGAAGTAACAACGATTGTCCTAGCGACAAACAATGTATCAACGCTCAATGTATCAGTCCTTGCATCTATGATAACCCATGTTCCCCTAAAGCTGAATGTCGCGTCCAGAATTATATGGCTCTTTGCCGCTGTCCACCTGGATATGTTGGCAATCCGTACATCGATTGCCGTCACGAAGTTCAACCCGAGTGTAGGAAGGATGGAGACTGTCCTTCACATCTGGCTTGCCTCAGCAATAAATGTGAAAATCCATGCACAGTACTAGAACCTTGTCGTCGTCCGTCTGAATGCCAGGTGGTTGGATCTTTGCCTGTTAGAACCATGATTTGCATATGTCCAAGCGGATACATCAGCAGCGGTAGCGGCACATGTCAACCAACAACTCCTGTAAAGGAAATTGGCGGTTGCGTGTCCGATTCCGATTGCCCAACGGATAAATCATGTGACAAGGGCATTTGCAGAGATCCATGTAATTGTGGCATTAACTCCGAATGTCGTATTAAAGATCACAGACCTGTCTGTACCTGCAAACAAGGATACGATGGAAATCCTGAAATCCAATGTAGTAAGATCGGATGTCGCTCAGACGATGACTGCTCCGGACAACATTCCTGCGTCAATCGTCAATGCGTTCCAGTATGCAGTGCAGATGGATCGTCTTGTGGAAAACAAGCCAACTGTTACGGTTCCAACCATCGTGCCATATGCGAATGTGCGCCAGGATTCATGGGCAACCCAAAAATCTCCTGCGTTCTTTTAGGATGTAGATCAGACTCGGATTGTCCATCGAACAAGGCTTGCGTTAACAACAAATGTGATGATCCTTGCGCTGGAGCTGAACCGTGTGGACCTGCGTCTGAATGTAAGGTGTTTAATCACAAAGTGAACTGTGTTTGCCCACCTGATTATGTAATGGATCCAATCGCCGGTTGCAAGAAGGAGGTGAAGAAATGCAAAGGCGATTATGAATGTCCATCACAGAAGGCTTGTATCAACGGAGAATGTATAAATCCTTGCGATGATGCTGCACCATGCGGCGTGAATGCCAATTGCAAAGTGCTGAATACATTACCTGTCAGAACAATGATTTGCGAATGCAAACCTGGTTATCAAGGAAATGCTGCTGTCCAATGTGATAAAAGTAAGTACATGAAATATTCTAATTTAGATATGATTATTAACAATTGTGTTTTAGCACCAATGTGTCCAATTGACAAAGATTACATACAAGATGAGAACGGCAATTGTGTCTGTCCTCTGAACACAGCACTGAATGAAAACGACGAATGTGTACCATGTCTCCCTGAAAAGGGATTGAAGGTGGACGAGAAAGGACATTGTGTATGCGCTCTGGAACGAGGAATGATAATTGACGAACGTGGCAACTGTGTGTGCCCTACAGAATATGGTTATCGTCTTGATATTCGAGGAAACTGCGTACCACCAACTGGTCCTGTGTGCGAAACAAATGATGATTGTTCCGATTACAAGTATTGTAACCTGCAGTCGAAGACTTGCGCAGACCCATGTACCAAGAAAAAATGCGGTATTGATGCATTCTGTAACGCCACAAATCATCAGGCCGTATGCCAGTGTATCACAGGATATACTGGCGATCCGAACATCAGATGCAACGGTTTCCGAACTGTGTTCCCTAAACCAGAGATTGTTGTCAGTTGTCTATCTGATGGCGTGCAAGTTGCAATTCATATTGCTGAACAAGGATTCAATGGAGTGCTGTATGTTAAGGGACACAGCAAGGACGAGAAATGTCGAAGAGTTGTTTCATTGCCACCAGATCTATTACCAAATATGGAATTGTTCAAGGTTAACTTTGGAAACTGTGGTTTGATACATGTAAATGTAAGTCATTATAAAATTTAAACTACATTTAAATTGACAATGATATACTAATATTATTATTGTTTAGGGTGAAGCAAGTTTCGTCCTAGTAATCCAGAAACATCCTAAACTGGTTACATACAAGGCCCAAGCGTACCACATCAAATGTCTATATCAAACAGGCGAACAAAATGTCACCTTGGGATTCAATGTGTCCATGTTGACAACAGCAGGAACAATCGCAAATACCGGACCTCCTCCAACATGTCTAATGAAGATTGTGACGAAGACTGGCCAAGAAATTAACGCAGCTGAAATCGGAGACAACTTAATGCTTCAAGTTGACGTACAGCCAGCTAGTATTTATGGTGGATTCGCAAGAAGTTGCGTTGCCAAGACCATGGAAGACAAAGTGGAGAATGAATACACGGTGACTGATGAGAATGGTTGTGCTACAGACCCGTCCATATTCGGTGAATGGGAGTACAATGCGGATTCACAGTCATTATTAGCCAGTTTCAATGCGTTCAAATTCCCAAGCAGTGACAATATACGGTTCCAGTGTAATATTCGTGTTTGCTTTGGAAAATGTCAACCAGTAAGTTTCTTTTATTACTCGTATATAATGATTAGTGTTTGACAACTTTTGATACAATTATTATAATCCGTTCAATTTAGGTCAACTGTCGGGGCTATAATGCTTATGGAAGAAGGAAACGAGAAGTTGACGATGATAATAGTACAGAATTAGTGGTACCAGGTGATTTAATAAGTGGCCAGTTACGTGAGGAAATCACTATTGAATCAAATGCTATCTTGACTTTCGAAAGACGTGAAGAGAGATTTATTGATCCTACAGAGGGTGAGTATGAGTAGTATATGTGTATATTTACACTGCTTCAGTATTTTATGTTTATGTTTATATACTCGTATATAGTGTTCATTCATACACTGTAAAAGAACATATAATGATATGAGTTTAATTATAGCGCCGGACGTGCAACGCGTGGAGGATATCTGTGTGTCTATGATAGGATTCATCATAGCACTAGTAATCACTGCCCTTCTAGCCCTGGTAGCCGTAGCGGTAGCTGTCTCCTGCTGGCTGATGGCATACCGCCGTAGACCTAAGACATCAGGACCACTGCCCCATCCGCCAGAGTTCCCTAACCCGTTATTCACCACGACGGAACCGATGGCCGAGCCCTCGCCCGACTACCTCACTTAAGCTCTTATATGTTCAACACGCAAGTAGAGATGAATAGATGTTTTACTGTTAAATGATGCAGAAATACTCAAACATGAACAAATACATACGTATATAGCAGTGTAACCATTAAGTATTTGTGCAAAATCATAATCGAAATCGAAATGTACATTCTGAAATGTTTAGTTATTTTTTGCTAAATATATTCTCTAAATGATAAACAGCTGCTTACTCACTCACGACAAGAAGATATCGAACAAAAAATGTATACATTTCAGAATAAATAGATGAATTAAGTGTTTAATTTTTGTAAGAAATATTCTTGAATCCAGTGCTCGATGTTTGTTAGATGTAATGGTTTCAAGTATATTTTACTAGACATCTCCTCCGCTGGCTCAAGACTACAATTATTTAGGAAACTGAAAAATTAAACTAGTGTTACTACAGGCAAGGGTTTTAATTCATTGCATCGGTGGCGGGTTCTTCTTTAATCTCTATAATAGTCATTCCTAAACAAATACTCTTGCTGCCCTTGATTCTGTTTTTATGATATAATGTTAATGTTTTCTCTTGTTGTTTATTTTGTAACTTGTGATCTTATAGTAGTTGTAATGTAGTATCTTAACTAATATGCAAAATAATTTCGTAATCACATACACACATATATATATACATATACACAAGCTGGTAGCCATTGGAGGATTTTGTGAATTCATTTAAATATAAGACTATAGATATAATATATATTATACATATATAAATAAATAATTAATGTAATTGTATAAAGAGGAATGAAAGTGAATGAATGCATGCGTTACAATGAGAAAGTAAACCCTGTAAAATATTTGTATGCGTAAGTAAGTGTGATGTGCAATCTTATATTCTTATTCTGGTGCTGGCTGTTTGGAAATAATTCCTCCAAAATACAGTCAAACTTTTAGTCAATCACCTTTAATCAAAGTACCTTTTATTGTAAGTCTCTACGAGGCAGAACTACTTTATATGCACCAAATATGTTATATCCGTACTTTTTATAATCTACATTTTATATTATGAGAATGTTGTAACAAAAATAACTTTAAAAAAAATTTTCATACAATTAACTAGTACTGAAATCCTATATTCTGAATATACCTATAAAAATGTTTAAATTCATTCACTTCCTGAAATAACTAATTTTGTAATACTATTTATATTGACATTTCCTTTTGTCATATCTTAATAATTATTGTTTCTGTAACTGTCATATTTTGTGATACATTTGCTTTTTAATAAATAAAGAATATTTAATAATAATAACTGTTGTACTTTTTTATGGTACATAATTAATTGGTGTATAAACATCTTCCATACAAGTGATCTGCAGATACTTGACGTGACGTAAGTACGAAATAACAATAAGATTTCTCAGACAAGGTGGTTTTAATAGCATAAAACA